>JAWPHD010006753.1:0-139783 GCA_037043455.1 Cyrtodaria siliqua
GATAACAGACAGTCTTTCTACAGTTTCAAAACACACCCAGCCCTTACATTATAAATTGATTTCAAATGGCATTAAGACCAGTGTTTTGTATAAAGGTCAACAGCACATGCCATGGAAAGTTTCAGGGGGCATAGGCTCTTTCTTAAAGCAATTACCAACAGGAAAGCCAAGACGTTTGAAAGCAAACTTTGAACAAATAGAAAAGGACAAACTATTCAAGCAAGTGCATGCAGCCAATCATATGTTTACACGACAAGAAAATGTGGAATAGTGGCTGAAGTATTTAAACAATTTAGAAGACACGCACAAAGACCAACCGCTATTCAAATGGATTACTTTGCTACCAAAACAGCCCAGGATGGCATGGCCTGTTATACAACAATGTGCAACAGTAGATGCCGTGTTAGCGGATTCTCCAGAACTGAGAACGCTGTTGAATAAAGAAACATTATTTCCAGAGGTAAAATAATTATTTAGACAACTCTTAATATTGCTTGGTTTAAATAGACAGATGTCCTTTAGTTTCGACCTTTTAACATTTTTTACACAATAAAACAATTGAAACATGTTGGAAAGTGCCTTTGTTTGCAAGTCTAGTCAAAATAAGGTTTACAGGCTTTCATGTTTCTTTTTTTTTGTAATTGGCAGTATTTGAGAAAGCATATGGACTAAATATTTATGCAATATTAAAAGTCACAGGAGGCAATCATTAATAATTGTGGATGTCTGGTCAAATATTTTGAATCAAAACAGTCGTGCACTTAAACTTCTACGGAGCAGTCCACAATTTGACATCGGTATTTTATAACTGCATTTCGGGAATGGCTCAATTAAAGGAAATTCTTCAGCAAAAATACACAAAACTAAAATAGCATTGTCACTGACTGGTTTTCCAAAATTACAGTTGTGCAATCTTATGCATATTGAACGAGGTGAACTAAGAGAAATTTAAATACACATAGGGAAACAGATAGATAGGTAATATTTTTGAGGTAAAACAACACTTCTAAACTGTATTCGCCAGAGTTTAGGTTAAACACATTTTCAGTTTCCCTTATTGTTAATGAAAATGTTCAGAGTGTTTGTTATATAAATCTAAATATTGATCTAAAATGACTTTAAGGTTTTGTTATTATACATTTATGTTTAATTTTTTTTTAGGTCATTTGTCAAAAGCGTAAAACACTTAAACAGAGCAGATCTAACAGGAACATCCTCCCACAATCCAGATCAAGACCTACCGGCAACATCCTCCCACAATCCAGGTCAAGACCTACCGGCAACATCCTCCCTCAATCCAGGTCAAGACCTACCGGCAACATCGTTCCACAAACCAGATCAAGACCTACCGGCAACATCCAACCACAATCCAGATCAAGACCTACCGGCAACATCGTTCCACAATCCAGATCAAGACCTACCGGCAACATCCAACCACAATCCAGATCAAGACCTACCGGCAACATCCTCCCACAATCCAGATCAAGACGTACCGGCAACATGCAACCACAATCCAGATCAAGACCTACCGGCAACATCCTCCCACAATCCAGATCAAGACCTACCGGCAACATCCAACCACAATCCAGATCAAGACCTTACGGCAACGTCCTCCCACAATCCAAATCAAAACCTACCGGCAACATCTTCCCACAATCCAGATTAAGACCTACCGGCAACACCCCCTCACCCTCCAACAATCCAGATCAAGACCTACCGGCAACACACGGACAGGTATGTTATACCTCAGAATGATATAAAAACGTTGGAATCTGAATTTATTGGACCTATTGATTATGTTTTCACTTATAAATATATAAATTATTACGAAAATTACCGTTTCACAACAAAACTACATGCCAATATAAATGTATAGCATAACGGTACAGGACCGCATAGAAAATAACTTTTTTAGCGCTACTGATCAGAGATCAGCAGAGCTTATGCCGTGGTGAGGTGTCCGTCGTCCGTCCGTCTGTCCGTCCGTAAACTTTTTATGTAGCGACTACTCCTCTGAAACTACTGAATGCATTTTCATGAAACTTTACAGAAATGTTGCCAATGAAGTCTAGTTGATCCTATCAAAAATTTATGTTGATTTTTTTCTAAAATGATCAGCATGACATGATGTTGGTCCTTGTCGAAAATCGTTTTGATTCGACGTTAAACATGGCTGTCAGCGGCCATCTTTGTTTACATAGAGTTATTTAGTAAAAAATTGTAGCGACTACTCCTCTGAAACTATTTAACGGATTTCCATGAAAATTCACAGGAATGTTGCTCTTGATGTCTATATGATCCTAGCAACATTTCAGGTTGGTCAGAAATTCAAGATGGCCACAACAGCTAAAAATAGATTTTCAAAAAACAAGTTTGTAGCAAGTACTTCTTGAATGAATGAATGAATGAATGGTGTTTTACGGCACGTCGACACATAAATAGGTCATATTGTGCGCAAAATTTATGAAAAATGAAGTATTAATTAAAACTTAATGCAATATATAAAGATAAAACTATTAAAAAATAAGGAATGATAAGGTGTAATATAAACAATGTATGTAAATCAACAAATGCCCGTCAACGGGTATATAAACAAGTAAATATATATAAGAACACATTACAATAATTTATATAGTCTGATCTCTTTTAGGAAATCTAAAACAAGACTAAAATCTACAGTATCAAATAACTCTTTCATAGCATTAACATTGTAGTACCTTTGACGCATATGATCAAAGTCTACACATTCCAATAAGATGTGTTTGACCGTTAACGGTGCAAAGCAGGGTATACATTCTGGTAATTGCTCACCTTGTAATAAATATGAATGAGTATAACGTGTATGCCCTATCCTGCACCGGGCTAGGATAACTTCCTCTCGACGAATGGGTCTAGTAGAAGAACGCCATTCTCCGAGTAACGGTTTAATTGAATGGAGTTTATTGTTAACTGACAAATCCCAAGCGGTTTGCCAAGAGTTACGAATATATGTGTTAATACAACTTTTAAAATCAGTATAAGGTAATTTGGTATTATATATATGTAAATCTAATGCTGCCTTAGCAGCACTATCAGCTCTATCATTACCACGTATTCCTGCATGGCCTGGAAGCCAGCAGAAAATAATAACATTATCAATTATAAGAGAATTGTACTTTTCTAAAAGTTGAAGCACAACTGGGTTATTATGTTTCATATTACCCAGTGCTTGAAGAGACGAAAGGGAATCAGAAAATATACCAAAATGGTCATCATCAGATTCCTGAATATAATTTAAGGCAAGTTCAATTGCCTTAAGTTCAGCTGAAAAGATAGAGGCCTTGTCAGGCAGGCGGCTCTTTATGCTGTGTTTGTAAACAGCTGCTGCAGCTACCTTATCTCCATCTTTAGAGCCATCTTTGTAGATATGTTGAACGTCACTGTATTTCGATATAATTTCATTAAATTTGCTTTGAAAGACAGTAGGGTCTGTACTAGATTTGTTATTATTACAAAGATCAAAAATAATTGTTGGAGTTTCCAAAGTCCACGGTGGAATTTGTGGTACTTTGTACTTGGCAATCAAACTTAGGTCGATTTCAGTGTCTCTTAATTTTGGTTTAATACGAAGACCAAATGGTCGAATGGCCTTCGGTTTTCGATCAAAAAGAGGTTCACAACTAGGATTAAAAACATTATCGAAAGTTGGGTTTGAAGGGTTAGAATTTAATTTAATAGCATATTGAAGAGCTAATTTGTCTCGTCTATAAGACAGTGATGGTTCATTGGCTTCAACATATAGACTTTCGGCTGGTGATGTACGAAAGGCACCTAAGGCGAGTCGTAATCCTTGATTATGTATAGGGTCGAGCATCTGCAAGTACGACTTGCGAGTCGATCCATATACTATTGCGCCGTAGTCCAGCTTGGATCTGATAAGAGATCTGTAAAGTCGCAAGAGGACTTTTCGATCTGCTCCCCAATTAGTGTTTGCAACAACTGTAAATAAGTTAAGAGCTTTAAGGCATTTGGCCTTCAAGTATTTAAGGTGTGGTATAAACGTTAATTTACGGTCGAAAATAAGACCAAGGAATTTTGTCTCATCCACTACTGGTATTGGTGACCCATCCAGTGTTAGATGAGGGTCTTCATGATGTTTACGAAGTTGACAAAAGTGCATACAATTAGTTTTAGATTTAGAAAATTTAAAACCATTTCATCAGACCAGGTCTGAAGTTTATTGAGACATTGTTGTAATTGTTGAAAACTATAAGTGAAATTGTTATGGGACTTTTTCTAAAATGATCAGTCTGGAATGATGTTGATCCTTGTCGAAAAATATTTTGATGTGACGTTAAACATGGCCGCCAGTGGCCATCTTGGTTTACATAGAGTTATATAATGAAAACTTGTATCGACTACTCCTGAAACTACTTGACGAATTTTCATGAAACTTCACAGGAATGTTGCTCTGGATGTCAAATTGATCCTAGCAAAATTTCAGGTAGGCCGGAAATTCAAGATGGCCACCACGGCTAAAAATAAATGTTCAAGTTTGTAGCGACTACTTCTTGAAAACTATGTGATATTAATATGCGTCTTTTCCTAAAATGATCAGTATGACATGATGTTGATCCTTGTCGAAAATTATTTTGATTCGACGTTAAACATGGTTGCCAGCGGCCATCTTTGTTTACATAGAGTTATATAATGAAAACTTGTAGCGACTACTCCTCTGAAACTACTTGACGGATTTTCATGAAACTTCACTCGAATGTTGCTCTTGATGTATAATTGATCCTAGCAACACTTCAGGTCGGCCGGAAATTCAAGATGGCCACCATGGCTAAAAAAAAAATTAAAAAAAAACAAGTTTGTAGCGACTACTTCTTGAAAACTATAAATGATATTGATATGGGACTTTTTCTAAAATAATCAGCATGACATGATGTTGGTCCTTGTCGAAAATCGTTTTGATTTGACGTTAAACATGGCTGCTGGCAGTCATCTTTGTTTATATAGAGTTATATAATCAAAACTTGTAGCGACTACTCCTCCGAAACTACTTGACGGATGTTCATGAAACTTCACAGGAATGCTGATCTAGCGATCAAAAACCTATCAGTAGAGCTTCAAGGTCATTGACATTTTGTTTGTTGGTGGATCCTTTATTGTGCTTTGTGTAAAGCACACTAACACGTAAAGCTATATTAATCAACACCATGCACGCGTAACATAGGTTATACAATCACATCAATTAAATTTGTTCTGGAACTTGCGAAACAAATCAATTTAGTGCATCTCATAGTGTACCGTACCTACTTAATGTATATATTTTTAATTATGAATTCAATTGATAAAAATCTATTAAATGCTATTTGCTTCGATTTGTTTTGTGAACAGCATGTGGTTGTGTTTGGCCATAAAAAAGAACTTCATTTCTGTTATATAGTTTGAAACCATTTATCATAATATAATCATACTTTCATCAACTTTTATAGATATACTGTCCACAGTGGCAGGATTTGAGGTCAGTATGTGGTCACAATTACCAGACATGAAAAACTTTACCTGCGTGGTTACTTGTTTACCAAATGTCAATCAATAATCGCTTACTTGTGATAATTGTTCTAGTTTTATTTTAAACAAAGTGTGTACAATTGTACATTATTATGTATTATATTGTATATTTACAGGACGAAAATGGCTGACACCAGAGAGAAGAAGAAGGTTAAAACGTGTTGTAATTACAACATACAAAATAAATACTTGGGTTTTACTAGATCGGGAAAACAAGAGACATATTTGGTTTTTAATTATTTGGAACCTTATTTCAAATGTGTTGATTGGACTGTGCTCTCTCTACATGTTAATATTGGAACTATTGATCCTTACCGACACATTCAAGACAATTATGGAATCTTTATATTATATGCATGTTTGCTGGATCAATTTACTAAGCTATCATGTTTCTGCAGGACCAGCGACTGTTAATATTAACACATTGTACCTATGTTTACATTTACTAAAGGTTAATTGATGCATTTAAAAGTAGTTGACCTGATGGTGTTTATAGATTACAGGTATACATAACTGGTTCTACCCAAGAATAAGTGAGTGGATTGAGTCCATCACAAATTGTCTTTACATACATAGCCTAAAATGAGCTGGAAATGACAATAAAACCAAACAAATCTCGTGTAATGAATGAATGAATGGTGTTTTACGGCACGTCGACACATAAATAGGTCATATTGTGCGCAAAACTGATAAAAGATGTAGAAATGAAGGATTAATTAAAAATTAATGTAAATATATCAGGTAAAACTATTAAAAAATAAGGGATGATATGGTAGTAATATAAACTATATATGTAAATCAACAAATGCCCGAAAAGGGGTATACAAAAAAATTAAATATATACAAGAACATATTATACTGATTCATAAAGTCTGATTTCCTTAAGAAAATCTAAAACTAGACTAAAATCTATAGTATTAAATAACTCGGTCATAGTATTAACATGTAGTACCTTTGACGCATAGGATCAAAGTCTACACATTCCAGCAATATGTGTTTGACCGTTAACGGTGCAAAGCAGGGTATACATTCTGGTAATTGCTCACCTTGTAATAAATATGAATGAGTATAACGTGTATTCCCTATAGGACAACTTCCTCTCGACGAATGGGTCTACTAGAAGAACGCCATTCTCCGAGTAACGGTTTAATTGAATGGAGTTTATTGTTAACTGACAAATCTCAAGCGGCTTGCCAAGAGTTACAAATATATGTGTTAATACAACTTTTAAAATCAGTATAAGGTAATTTGGTGTCAGATATATGTAAACCTAATGCTGCTTTAGCAGCACTATCAGCTCTATCATTACCACGTATTCCTACATGGCTTGGAAGCCAGCAGAAAATAATAATATTATCAATTACAAGAGAATTGTACTTTTCTAAAAGTTGAAGCACAACTGGGTTATCATGTTTCATATTACCCAGTGCTTGAAGAGATGAAAGGGAATCAGAAAAAATTACAAAATGGTCATGATCAGATTCCTGAATATAATTTAAGGCAAGTTCAATTTAAGGCAAGTTCAATTGCCTTAAGTTCAGCTGAACAGATAGAGGCCTTGTCAGGCAGGCGGCTCTTTATGCTGTGTTTGTGAACAACAGCTGCTGCAGCTACCTTATCTCCATCTTTAGAACCATCTGTGTATATATGTTGAAAGTTACTGTATTTCGATTTAATTTCATTAAATTGACTTTGAAAAACAGTAGGGTCTGTACTGGATTTGTTACTATTACAAAGGTCGAAAATAATTGTTGGTGTTTCCAAAGTCCACGGTAGACTTTGTGGTACTTTAGGTCGATTTCAGTGTCTCTTAATTTTGGTTTAATACCAAATGGTCGGATGGCCTTCGGTTTTCGATCAAAAAGAGGTTCACAACTAGGATTAAAGACATTATCGAAAGTTTGGTTTGAAGGGTTAGATTTTAATTTAATGGCATATTGAAGGGCTAACTTGTCCCGTCTATGAGACAGTGATGGTTCATTAGCTTCAACATATAGACTTTCGGCTGGTGATGTACGAAAGGCACCTAAGGCGAGTCGTAATCCTTGATTATGTATAGGGTCGAGCATCTGCAAGTATGACTTGCGAGTCGATCCATATACTATTGAGCCGTAGTCCAGCTTGGATCTGATAAGTGATCTATAAAGTTGTAAAAGGACTTTACAATCTGCTCCCCAGTTAGTGTTTGCAACAACTTTAAGTAAATTAAAAGCTTTAAGGCATTTGGCCTTCAAATATTTAAGGTGTGGTATAAACGTTAATTTACGGTCGAAAATAACACCAAGGAATTTTGGCTCATCTACTACTGGTATTGGTGACCCATACAGTGTTAAATAAGGGTCTTCATGATGTTTACGTAATTGACAAAAGTGCATACAATTAGTTTTAGATTAAGGACATTTAAAACCATTTTCGTCCGACCAGGTCTGAAGTTTATTCAGACATTGTTGGAGTTTTCTCTCAATAGTGTTCATGTCTTTTGAACGATAACGTATAACAAAGTCGTCAACATATAGAGAGCAATCCACACCTGGATTGATGCATTTAACTATACTGTTAATTTTTATACTAAAAAGGGTGACAGAGAGTATGCTGCCCTGTGGCACACCCATTTCCTGCTCATGCATGTCAGAGAGGGTTGAACCCATTAGGACACGAAACTGTCTGTCCTCTAAGAAATTCTCTATAAAAATTGCTAATCGACCTCTAGGACCAAGGTCATGAAGATCGTTCATGATACCGTACTTCCATGCAGTATCATAAGCTTTCTCCAAGTCAAAAAATACAGCGACTAGATGTCCTTTCTTTACGAAAGCTTCCCTAATAAATGATTCAAATCGAATGAGATTGTCTCTTGTGCCTCGTTGGCGCCGGAATCCACTTTGATACTTTCTGTGTTTTGTGGTTTACTGTCCTCCTTGAATGCTACTTTCCCTGTCCGATCTTTTTATATTTCTTTTGTTATCAGCTTGTTGGATTCCAGGTACCAAACGAGTCTCTCATTAATTATTCGTTCCATGGTTTTACATATACAACTCGTTAAAGCAATAGGGCGATAATTTATTGGGTCCGTATGATCCTTTCCAGGTTTGGGGACTGGAATAACGATTGCTTCCCGCCAAGAATCGGGGAAGTTTCCTGACACTTAAACCTTATTAAATATATCAAGAAGTGTAGAAAGACAGGTTTCAGGTAAATGTTTTAATAATTGATAATGGATATCATCAGGGCCAGCTGATGTATAATGAGCCTTTTTAAGGGATTCTCGAAGTTCTTTGAGAGTGAACAGTTGATTGTATTTCTCCAAAGTTTTAGACTTGAAATTCAGCTTCTTCTGTTCTTTTAGTTTATTATTTTTTAGAAAATCTTGTTGACAATTTTCAGAAGAAGAGTTTTTAGAAAAAGTTTCTGCCAAAGTATTAGTAATATCTTTGACAGAAGTAATATCCTCATTATCAGTTTTAAGATGATTTACACAACTAGAATTACCTTTACCGTTTATTTTCCGGACCATGTCCCACGTCTTCTTAAGAGATGAGCGAGAGTTCAGCCTAGAGACATAAGATCTCCAGGATTTCCTCTTGCTATCTTTAATAGTACGACGGGCTTTCGCACGAAAAACTCTAAAAGTATCTAAATTATTTTGAGTTAGCCGCAAGTTAAAAGCATTCAATAATGTTTCTTGAAGACAAAAGGCAATAGGGTTATTCTCATTTAAAATTAAGCTGATTTCATTATAATTTGATTTCAAACCTCGACAATTCCATTGAATGATATTAGTTTTACCCATTATTGAGCGCTAAGGCGGTTTTTAATTTTATTTTTATTTTTGGCCTTAGATTTAGGAGAGGTCTTAGGAGACTCGAGCAGCGACATCTCCACTGATGCATCCTCCTCCCCTGAAGAAGTCAGCTGAAGTTGCACCTCAACTAACCTTTCCTGACAGCATGGAAGTGGCAGTGCAGCTGCCTGCTCTGAAATGTCCATGAGCTATTCGAATTTGTTATGCAGCTCAATGGGGCCGTTAGACACCTTTGGCTGCTCCATGTGCTCCCTAGTTGAAGAAGCACTAGGCTTTCCAACTTCCTTAGCAGGAGCAGCACTAGGCTTTCCAACATCCTTAGTTGGAGCAGCACTAGGCTTTCCAACTTCCTTAGCCGGAGCAGCACTAGGCCTTCCAACCGAGGATGTATTAGGCTTCACGACTGGAAAACTTCTAGACTTCACAGTCTTAGAAGAACCCTCTTTCCAATTCTGAGAAATTGACATGCTCTTGACATTGCCAGAGCCTGCCGGTTTTGTGTTTGATTTAAATGTAAACGTTTGATTAGGTGAAAAGTTTGTTTTGGTTTGTTAAGTTGTATTTGTTGACTTTTATTTGGATTTGATACTGAGGAAGTATTCTTTGTATTTTGAATTTCTGACTGTGGTTCGTATTGCGTACTTGCATCCTTGCATTCTGTGTGTGTTGCTGTTGTTTTGAGAATAGAAGCGTAAGAGGTCGGACTTGAAACTTTATATTTTTCTTCAATTAATTTTCTTGCTTCTGGAAAGGGAATGTTTTGTGTATACTTAACTGTTATGATTTCTTTTTCTTTTTTACATTTTTCACATAATTTTGAATCTGCGTGATGTCCCAGACCGCAGTTGGTACATTTGAGGTCGTTAGGACAATCTGATTCGTTCTGTTTGAATGCAGAGTCGCCACATTTACCACAACGTTCTTCTTTAGTACACCTGGAGTTGTGATGCCCAAAGGCTCGGCAGTTGTAGCAACGTAACGGGTTTGGAATGTAGGCGTCAGCATGCAATTGCAGATATGCCACCTTTTTTGTTTTTGGTAAGACGGGTGTTGCAAATGTGAGTATGATAGTATTTGTACTAATAATTTTGTCATTCTTCTTGATGGTTATTCGGCGAGCTGAAGTTACCAAGTGTGGAGCAAGCACGCGAATAATTTCGTCTTCAGGTACTCCGGAGAGATCCGGGCACCTGATGACGCCTTTGGAGATATTCATAGAGGTGTGAGCGTAACATTTGACTTTTGTGTTTAAAATTTGTATAATTGTAAGTAAATTATCGGAGTGAGATTTTTTGTTTGTTTCAATAAGAAATGTTTTGTTTTTAATTTTTTTTAATTTGTTTTACATGTCCAGCAATGGAATGGACAGTCTTCTCGATCACGAAAGGTGACATATCTGTAATAGGTTTTTCCCCGTTTACGGATTCGATAATGAGAAAACGAGGAAAAGATTGATTCATTCTTCAGTATCAGATTCATGTTCTGTTTTTTTACCGTTTATTAATAGTTTGTGCGTTTTGTGATGCCATGATGTGGCGTTAAGAATTCACCTTCCACGCTTCTCACCCACCTCGGAGTCCAACAAGGGGACATTTGCTGTGGATAAAATCTCGTGTAAAGTCTCACCAAACAAACTGTCTGTAGCTTTTTAGTGGTACAAACTTTTAACTGTTAAGCTTTTTAAATGAAGTTTTGTGCTATGCATTAAATATATTATGTATGAACCTGAAAATTAAGGAACTGATGTTTGTGAGGTTCTGCAGCTGAGTTTTAGTTTTATTTTGAAATCAAACTTGTTACATAACTTTACATTTTTGTCCATAAACAATTATAGTGTTAACTCCTACTTTTGTAAAAAGGCAGTTTGTAATTTGTTGAGAGATCAATAGGGTCAAGTTCATTGATTAGATACCATTTACAGAAGTAGAAGTCTATCTCTAAACTTAGTAATCATTCATTGTTATATTAAAAATATGTATGCAATAGTCGCGCTATATTGTTATGCTGAAGAATTCATGCATATGTCCCCATACACATCTAATAACCTGTAATTATTCAAAAAATAAATCATTTTTAAAGTTAGAGAGATGTCCCTATAACTTCAGGATGTATCTCTTTTTAACGAGATATCTCTGTTCTTTTCGAGATATCTCTTTTTAAGAGATGTATTTTTTAAGAGATATATCTTATTTTTTAAAGGAGATATCTCTGTCCTAAACAGATATCTCTTAAGTGATCATAGATATCTCTTTAACTTACATAGATATCTCTGAAAACAAGATATCTCTCTAAGCAAAGTACAAACCACGTTCTTGCTGGTAAGCGCTCAAATAATGTTAAACATAATTCTGGGTCCGTACTTTATTAATAGGTTTAGAAATTACAGAAAGAAAGCCACAGAATGTATACAACACATATTTATATTCGTTAAACTTTCGTCGTATTGAACAATGTGTCTGTAAACATTATCTTATCTCAAACATGCTTTAATAATATAACATCTTTGGGAGAATCCGACTTTTATATATGAACTGGGCTTTTAATATTTTAAAATACATTGAATAATAATGGTTCGTAATTTGAACAAACATGAATAAATATTTATTTCATCTTGTGTTTCGTTTTGGCAAGGGAAATGTATCTAGTATAATGTTATTTCAATTAGGTATCTACTTGTTTAAAAAATGCCTCCTTAGTTCACTGTCTGGTAAGTGAAACCGGAACAAACATGAATAAACATTTATTTCATCTTGTGTTTCGTTTTGGCAAGGGAAATGTATCTGGTATAATGTTATTTCAATTAGGTATCTACTTATTTAAAAAGTGTCTCATTAGTTCACTGTCTGGTACGTGTGAAACCGTGTAGAGTTTTTTGTTGACCGTGTAGATTTTCCAAGATGGCGGACAGCTTTGAATGCAAGAGGTCGATACTCTGTTACCACATTTATTTTTTATTTTTTATAAAAGTGCACTTTCTTTTCTAAACAGCGTTCTTAATGCAAATACAAAGTACACAGTCTTCATAACGCTTGTGTATATAAATTATAATCATCGTATACAGCAGCAGTTGTTATAGTGTTACCATACACTAGGAGCTAGACCAATTAAAGAAGTCAGATAACGATATATTGCTGTTATTGCACATTATGTCACTGAAGGAACTAATTATGCCCTTAGATGTTAATTGTATATTCAGGGAGCGTAACAGGGCCAATTTAGGAAATAGCCTATATCTTCTATATATTGTTAATTAAATTATGTATTTATTTGTTTAAAAATTGTCTCCTCAGTTGATTGTGTAAATCACAAAAACTACACATTCATAGTCTTTTTCTTCTTGACACAACATTGTTTTAGTTACTTCGTTATTACATGAATAGGATTTACACATGACTGAACACACAGTTTGTTGTTACGCTATACTGCGGCAAAACTCGTTCGTGCACGGATGCCCAGTAACAACAAAATGCGTTTTGAGCCATGTGTAAATCCTATCCATTTAAAACGAGGAAATTTCCTCGTTTTGCGGCTAACAACAAACTGTGCTTTGAGTCATGTGTAAATCCTATCCATGCAAGAACCAGGAAATTTCCTCGTTTTTGCGGCAGTAGTGCCCAGTAACAACAAAATGTGTTTTGAGCCTTTTGTAGATCCTATCCATGTAAAAACGAGGAAATTTCCTCTTTTTTTGCGGCTGTAGAACCAAGTAACATTTGAGTCTTTTGTAGATGATATCCATGTAAAAATAAAAACCAGGAAATTTCCTCGTTTTTTTGCCGCGGTAGAACCAAGTAACATTTGAATCTTCCATGTAAAAATAAAAACGAGGAAATTTCCTCGTTTATTTGCCTCGCTACAACCAAATAACATTTGAGTCTTTTGTAGATCCTATACATGTAAAAACGAGGAAATTTTAATTTCCTCGTTTTTTTGCCTCGCTACAACCAAGTAACATTTGAGTCTTTTGTAGATCCTATACATGTAAAAACGAGGAAATTTTGCCGCGGTGTAGAACCAAGTAACAACACATTGCGTTTTGAGTCTTCAATATACGAGGAAATTTCCTCGTTTTTTTGCCGCAGTATTTCCAAGTATCAACTCCTACTACTGCTGCAAAACGAGGAAAACGTTTTAAAAAGGAAATTTCCTCGTTTTCATTGTTACATACCTTTTAATAATAAAGATTGATACCATATATTGTTTTACGTTGTATATTATGCCATGAAAATGTGAGGAAATTTCCACGCTCGTATCAATGTGGCCTCTGCATGGAGCACATTTTAGCTCTTGGATAGCACGTTTGTTTGCAAACTGAAAATTGGGCGGTGTTTATTTGCATTTTTACCCTATATAAAATGCTCATTTATATAGTGAAAAAGGAATTTTATTGGCAAATCCCTTTTTATTCTGGCGCCGCTTAATTATGAAGTAAATTTACTGGTGGTGGTATTCAAGTCATCTCTTGCAAATGTCGACTGCTCTAGAAATTTCCCTGAACAATGTATTTTTTTAACAGATATATTTCTAAAATTTCAGTCTATTTAATGGCACTTTTTCATAGCATTTTAATTAATGAGTGGGGGTATCAGATTTCTCAGATATCATTATTTGTTATTCTTTTCATTATTTCTTTTTTTCAGTCCATGTATAACAGAAGCTGCAGCTTCTATTTTATACTATTTTAAATATATGACAGATTAAAACCCATCATACATCAAAAAAAAACACTGGGTATTCACTGGGAACTTGGTGGACAAGTTTATATCGATACACCACTCATGATGGCAAAAGAAAAACAAAGGAGAGCAATATTGTTCAAGCTTCATAGGCAGTCATCAGAGCGAATATTTCTCTTGGAATTAATGAAGAAATATGCAAGTCAGAAAAAGTAAATATTTTGTGAAAAATTTCAGAATGTTCCAGAAAGCCATGTAAGGAAAGTCTATCTAAAGTTGGTGTTTGGGCCATAACTTCAATATACATTGTTCTTTTTCCAAATAACCATCATGCAACCACCAACAGTGTAAGTTTTATCTCAACGCCAAACTCATATTAATGTAAGCTTGTTCTATGGGTTCATGGAAAAAATAGATTTTTTCACTACTCTTATGTATTTCACTACATACCAACAACTATTCTAATGTCAGCAATCTTTTAGCTCACCAGAGCTGAAGGCGCCATCGACTGTGTGACCTAATTCTTTTATGAAATTGTAAACTTGTCTTACAACTTTTTCATCTTAGCGAATGTCATCGGATGAGCGGTTCAGGGTCATTTTGGCCCGCTTATTTTTGCTTTAGCTATGCCTCGCTCTTCTGTTAACAAATCTGTATCATTGTATGTATTTTGTTTGTTACAGGAGGACAAGCCATAGCAATCCGTTTGTCAAAACAAGTTAAACAAGTGGTCTGCAAGATGGAGCTGCTTATCAAAGAGTACAATTTCATTAAGGGCTCTAAACGTGATCTTCTGTGAAATGTCTCCCCTTGCTACGAATCAGTAGTGTTATTTTTACTGGTCCTTTGGGACCAGCGAGCCCAATATAGGTGGCTTTGAAGTAGAATACCGCTTAAGCCGGTGCTAGGGGGCCTGAGAGGTGTTGCTTCTTTCATTACTTCTCATGAACAGACTCAATAAAGCCGAGTCTGCTGCTTTATTCTCTTAATTGTGTTTGTTGCTCCCAAAGGATCACCTTTATCAGTTTTTATTTCCATTAGTACTGTCTTTGGAAGAGGTTAAAGTACAGGACAATCAACTATGGCAGTTACTTGAGGTTGATGGTGCAAGTGATATTCCTTCTACTGTCAGAGCACAAGCTATACAGCTTAAAGGCTTAGTTGACCGTGCAGCAGAGGAACAGATTATTTTAATCAAAGTGATGCACTCATCAATTAGCTGGTATAGTTCGCAACATACCAAATTACAAGAATATCATTTGAAGGTGGTGAAAGATGTTGCTTAATAAAGGAGGGTTTGCACACAGAATCAAAACTACATGAGCTCCTTACAAGTTTTGGACCTTACATAAGAGACGACATAGCATTACCAACAACATGTTCTGACTTCGTAGGCATCTCGGATGAAGAAAACTATCAATTACCAACCGATCTGAATCTTGAGTTGGAGTTGTATGGTGTAGTTGGTGATGTTGCTTCTGATGATGAGGAGGAAGATGTAAAACAAAAGATAGAATGCTCTGAAGATGAAAATGACACGGATGATGATGATGGTGATGATGATGGTTGTACTGATTTAGATGCGTCATAACGGATCTTCTGCACAAGTCCGCCGTCTGTCCATGCGACTATAGTAATATTGGTATTGAACATATGGTTAAGCGATCAACATGACATGCAGTTGGTCCTTAATGAACATCATTTTAATGTTTTACATATACTTGTACAAGGAAAAAACTTAAAAAAATCCTTTCTGAAACTACAAAAGCCAAAGGTTTAATATTTTGTATTGACCATCAGATTTTCAACCCCCAGAGATTGCATGTTTTACATAGACTTATATAGGGAATTTTTTTTATTATCATACTCTTTTTTACTATTTTGTATTTAACATAGGCTGATGGTCCTCTTTCAAGTTTTTTAAAATGGTGACCCTAGGGTCAAATTTGTATAGCCAGTAGAGTGATATATGCCCTCTTGGGTCTCTTGTTTTTGGTGCCAACATGCAAAACCTTTATCACAATGTACACCAGAGCACTACTCCGGCCTATAAAAGGCTCTGGGTATTGTTTAACCACTTATAGGATATGTTGTCTGCTTTTTAATTTAGTCTTTTGGCTGTTACTTGTGATACGCAGGCTTCATAACCGCTGCTCCCAACTAAATTCCATTATTTTTATTTCGCTCTTCGGGGCATTTTATTTTATTAGATACTGGGACCATACGCCGTACGACATGGGGAAGCATGAAACTCCATGTCCATGTACTGGGATGGTTAAAATTGTGTACTGTTGATTTTATGAATATTGAGTTCTGCTCAACCCGGGGCTAGAGGGCGTGAGCGGTAGCCAGCATATTTCACTACCGCTCATGAACAGTCTCAATCAAACCGAGACAGCAATATTTCGTATGTGTCGTGCTCGGCCGTTTCCAAAGGTCCATTATCATACTTTTTTTAATGATTTTATTTCCAGAACTGAAAGATTAGCCTGACATGTTCATCCCTGTTAGGCGCCATATAACCTTTCATGTGTTAAAGCCAAGTCAATTGTTTAGTATGGAGTGTTAAAGTTGACAATCATATGTCAGATGCTCTCAATGCAAACATTCTCTTATTTGGTCTGCCCTTAGCCTCGTCCGTCGGATGGGGACGTAAACCGGGCGTTCCTGTGTATCGGTCTATCCTCCGAGCACGTTAAAGAACCAATCTATTCGATAATAGGAGTAGGGCAGGTTCCCGGATTTCTATGTATCCATCCCCTCTCTCCGGGGAGGCTCTAAATAACCTATACTGTGTTGATGAGCCATTAAACAAGATTCAATTAAATTCATTTATTTGGTCTGCATCAGTACTGCAATGATGAATAAATTATAAATGTTCCATTGAAGAATGTTAACTTCATTCAGCCATAAGATATCTTAAACCTGTGCTGATGTCATAATTATTTACAGCCATAATTATTTATTTGTTGTTCAGTTATAAAGAAATGTATACATTATTTATATACAATTCCCATTATGAAAATAATAAGAAATAAAAAAAATATACTAGTGTATGTCATATATTGTTTATCCAGTTTGAATTAATACAGAAATTTACAGTGGTGTATTTTGGTATTATATGCTTCTGTCCGTAAACATTCCGGACGATATCTTCGAACCCATTTGATCGCACTCCTGAAACTTCATAGGTACATTGCCCTAGATGACAGAATGAGTCCTAGTATTTTTGGTATTATATGCTTCTGTCCGTAAACATTCCGGACGATTTCTTCGAACCCATTTGATTCGCACTCCTGAAACTTCATAGGTACATTGCCCTAGGTGACAGAATGAGTCCTATTGTTTTTTGGTTCAGAAGATCAAAGTCGTCATTCTCTTTGTAGAAATATGCATTATCCGCAATAACTTTAAAAGCAGAACACCCATCATCATAAAACTTCATTGGTACATTGCCCATGGTGAGGTGAAACTTATTTTTGGGGTATTTAGACGAGTCAAAGGTTAAGGTCGCTAAACCTTATGAAAATAACTTCCGAGTGACAACTTCCAGATCATAACACCCACTCTCAGGACAATTCATAGGTACATATCCCTTAATAAGAGGTGAAAATTCATAGCCTATGTACATTGGCCTTGGTCAGAGGCAGAACTATGTTGCTTTAAGGGGCACAAGGTCAACTATTAAGGTCACCATCAACTCATATGGACATACATATTCCAAGCGATATTCCAGGACTTTAATGCACAGAATCATCTTAAAACACCACTCATGGTACACAGTATGTATAGCATCATCTGTTCTAACACCACTCGTGGTAGACGGTATGCAAAGACATCTGTTATAACACCACGCATGGCATACAGTACATCAATAAACAACTTATATAACATGTATTAGATCATGGCGGGGATTTCTTTATTTACACTGTCCTGTTTTAATGGCATGATAGCAGGGTAAGTGTGAGGTTTGGTGCACCCTAGAACTGGTTTAAACCCCCAGTGGCCTACTTTGCCACTGGCCGTTCCAAGGCGGTAGCCCTATTGTCAACCCTTTTGTGTTTGTGATGTCGTTTGCATTTATTATTACTTTTGCCTTCTTGTTTGTCTGTTTGCGTGTTGGTTTCTGTATTTTGTGGTTGACTGTCCTCCTTGAATGCTACTTTCCCTGTCCGATCTTTTTATATTTCTTTATAATTTTCTTCTGGGTTTTCTACAAATATTATCTAGTGAATGTTTTAATTTGGATTGTAATAAAAATTTATGAAATAAAAGAATATTGTCACAGATCTTTTTATGAAACAGCTGTTATTTTTCCACTAAGGTAAATACAAAGCTTGGAGATAGCATAGATAGCAGAAGCTGGAAAAGAAAAATGCAGAGGTTGGCAAAGCGAGTAAGTATACATTTAAGTAACTGGTAAGCTTTGGAGGTGTCCTTTATATCCTTTATGCTAAATGTGAAGAAATATACATTACGTGGTCCCGCCTTAATTTCATTAAGCGATGGGGGAAATTATATTAGCAGAATTTTAAAACTGAAAAAATGTGGTAACCTGTTTAAAATTACCTATTAAATGTTTTAGTTTTACAGTATGCAGAATTTTTAAGCCGAAATTAAGGTTTTATTTATACCCCTGCCAACCCCGTTTTACTTCTTGGAGAAGGGGTTGGATTGGGTATGAAAGGTATTACTAGGACCACGTAATTTTATAATATGCTCTTAATAAGAATTTTTATATGCATAGATACTGTTGTAATTTATCTCACTGTACTACACAACATGAGACGTTAAGTCTGTTTTTCATTGCTTGTTAAGTCTGCTTTTCATTGCTTGATTGGAATACATTAAAACTTATAAGTAAGCATCACGGCATACATGATTACAAAATAAGTTTTATTTGAATAAAAGAGATTTTGTCCAAAATATCCTATGTATTAGCTCGACATTTTTCAATAAAAAAACTTCTTAAACATTCGTATGTTCGTTTATATTGTGAACTCCTTGAATTCCATTATGTGTTACGCTTTTAGACTTTGGATGGTCATGAGTTGAAGAACAAATTTCAAAAATGAATGAATGAATGAATGGTGTTTTACGGCACGTCAACACATAAATAGGTCATATTGTGTCCAAAAACTGATGAATGATGAAGAAATGAAGGATTAATTAAAAATTAATGTCAATATATTAAGATAAAACTATTTACAAGTAAGGGATGATATGGTAGTAATATAAACTATATTTGTAAATCAACAAATGCCCGAAAACGGGTATATAAAGAAGTAAATATATACAAGAACATATTATAATGATTTACATAGTTTGACTTCCTTCATGAAATCTAAAACTAGACTAAAATCTGTAGTATTAAATAACTCGGTCATAGTATTAACAGTGTAGTACCTTTGACGCACATGTTCAAAGTCTACACATTCCAGCAATATGTGTTTGACCGTTAACGGTGCAAAGCAGGGTATACATTCTAGAATCCGGGAAGTTTCCTGTGACCCAAACCTTATTAATTATATCAAGAAGTGTAGAGAGACAGGTTTCAGGTAAATGTTTTAATAATTGATAATGGATATCATCAGGACCAGCTGATGTATCATGAGCCTTTTTAAGGGATTCTTTGAGAGTGAACAGTTTATTGTATTTCTCCAAATTTTTTGACTTGAAATTCAGCTTCTTCTGTTCTTTAAGTTTCTTATTTTTTAGAAAATTTGGTTGATAATGGGTGATGTAGAGGGACATAAGGTCATCAGTTTTATGTGTATATGAAGTTTGGGAACAACCCATTCCACCAGAGGCCCAAGAGGGTCTGTATCGCTCTTCTGGCTATATGGAATCTTTGATGGGGAACACGACAACAGCATGCGCAACTAGGCTTGGTACTGATCATTCATGCCAAGTTTCACTGAAATCCAGCCAGGGGTTCAGGAAAAATTGTCTGGATAAAGTTTGTGTATATTAGGCCATAACTCGTTCAACCAGAACACAGCGGTGATAGGAGCAACTATGCTTGGTACTGCTCATCCCTGCACAGTTTCAAGGGCAATACCTCTGCCAAAAATATTTCAACCGAAATACGGCGATAACATGCATAACTAGGCTTGGTACTGATCATCCATGCAAAGTTTCGTTGAAATCCAGCCAAGGATTCAAGAGAAAAAGTCCAGATACAGTTTGTGTAGTAAAACCTTTAAATCCAAAACTCATGCAAGCGGAACACAGTGATGATATGCACCACTAGGCCTGGTACTGATCATCCCTGCAAAGTTTCGCTGAAATCCGGCCAGGAGTGCAGGAAAACAAGTCCGGACAAAGTCAAGTGTATGTATTAAAACCTTTAAATGACCATAATTCTTCCAAAAATACTTCAACTGGAACTCGGTGACGATATAAATAACTAGATTTGGTACTGATCATCCCTGCAAATTTTCATTAAAATCTGGCCAAATGAAAGCCCTATCGTCTTAATGAGGCAAAACACAGCATTTCTAACTAAATCAAGGGCCTAACTCCGGTGTTACTAATACGATTTGACTGGTTTTCAAACTTTAAACAAACAAGGTACCACAAATACCACCGTGGACTTTGGAAACACCAACAATTAAATTTGATCTTTGTAATAGTAACAAATCCAGTACAGATCCTACTATC
Source organism: Cyrtodaria siliqua (assembly GCA_037043455.1). Taxonomy (NCBI): domain Eukaryota; kingdom Metazoa; phylum Mollusca; class Bivalvia; order Adapedonta; family Hiatellidae; genus Cyrtodaria; species Cyrtodaria siliqua. Next base: position 20,701 of record JAWPHD010006753.1, read on the forward strand.
TATACCGCTTGAGCCGGTGCTAGGGGGCGTGAGAAGTGTTGCTTCTTTCATTACTTCTCATGAACAGACTCAATAAAACCGAGTCTGCTGCTTTATTCTCTGAATTGTGTTTGTTGCTCTCAAAGGATCACCTTTATCAGTATTTATTTCAAAGCAAATTTAATGAAATTAAATCGAAATACTGTAACTTTCAACATATATACACAGATGGTTCTAAAGATGGAGATAAGGTAAATGCAGCACCTGTAGTTCACCAACATAGCACAAAGAGCCGCATACTTGACAAGGCCTCTATCTTTTCAGCTGAACTTAAGGCAATCGAACTTACCTTAAATTATATTCAGGAATCTGATGATGGCCATTTCGTAATATTTTCTGATTCCCTTTCATCTCTTCAAGCACTGGGTAATATGAAATATGATAACCCAGTTGTGCTTCAACTTTTAGAATAGTACAATTCTCTTACAGTAGATAATGTTATTATTTTCTACAGGCTTCCAAGAAAGATAAAAATATCGAACAGGGAAAGCAGCACTCAAGGACGACAGTCAACCACAAAACACAAAAACAAACACGCAAACAGACAAACGAGGAGGCAAAAGTAATACAAAATGCAAACGACATCACAAACAAAAAAGGGTTGACAATAGGGCTACCGCCTTGGAACGGTCAGTGGCAACAAAGGCCAATGGGGGTTTAAACCGGTTCTAGGGTGCACCAAACCTCACACTTACCATACTGTCATCCCATTAAAACAGGACAGTGTAAATAAAGAAATACCCGCCATGATATAATCTCTAACCAACAAGGCAGCATCAATAGGCAATGTAAGTAAAACACAAATATGCTCGTGTAAATATAATACAAAAAAACAATAGCCTAGAAAGCCACAGTGAAGGTTCTCAATGACTTGGCAAAAGCCAGAGCAACGAGAGAAAAAAACATTAAGGGCAAGACAAGAAAGATCATAGACAAACATCAAACGCCACCGTCCCATTGGGCTTTAGGTAGGCGTCATCATAAGGTCCACAGCCTGTCCGGTCATCGTACAATTAAAGAGGAAAGCATAGTGGCGTACTGTAAAAGGGTCCACCACAAAGCATGCAGTACGTTGAAAAATAATAGTCATAACCTCTTTTGATAACATTTTTAACAAGTTTAACAAAGATAGTATCAAAGTGATCATGACCAAGAATCTTCCGAAGTTTATAAATCACATCACCATAGAAGTCAGGTTGTGATAGTCCTTGTCGCAAGCCATGTAGGGATACGTGATAATGATACAGCTGATAGTGCTACTAAGGCAGTATTAGATAAACATATATCTAATGCTAAATTACCTTATACTAATTACTGATTTTAATGAATGAATGAATGAATGGTGTTTTACGGCACGTCGACATATAAATAGGTCATATTGTGCGCAAAAACTGATTGAATGATGATGAAATGAAGGATTTATTTAAAAATTAATGCAAACATTTAAAGATAAAAATATTAAAATAAAAGGGATGATATGGTAGTAATACAAAGTATATATGTAAATCAACAAATGCCCGAAAACGGGTATATAAAAAAGTAATTATATACAAGAACATATTATAATGATTTATATAGTCTGACTTCTTTAAGGAAATCTAAAACTAGACTAAAATCTATAGTATTAAATAACTCGGTCATAGTATTAACATTGTAGTACCTTTGACGCATAGGATCAAAGTCTACACATTCCAACAATATGTGTTTGACCGTTAACGGTGCAAAGCAGGGTATACATTCTGGCAATGGCTCACCTTGTTATAAATATGAATGAGTATACCGTGTATGCCCTATTCTGCACCGGGCTAGGACAACTTCCTCTCGACGAATGGGTAAACTAGAAGAGCGCCATTCTCCGAGTAACGGTTTAATTGAATGGAGTTTATTGTTAACTGACAAATCCCAAGTGGCTTGCCAAGAGTTACGAATATATGTGTTAATACAACTTTTAAAATCAGTATAAGGTAATTTGGTATTAGATATATGTAAATCTAATGCTGCCTTGGCAGCACTATCAGCTCTATCATTACCACGTATTCCTACATGGCTTGGAAGCCAGGAAAAAATAATAACATTATCAATTATAAGAGAATTGTACTTTTCTAAAAGTTGAAGCACAACTGGGTTATCGTGTTTCATATTACCCATTGCTTGAAGAGATGAAAGGGAATCAGAAAAGATTACAAAATGGTCATCATCAGATTCCTGAATATAATTTAAGGCAAGTTCAATTGCCTTAAGTTTAGCTGAAAAGATAGAGGCCTTGTCAGGCAGGCGGCTCTTTATGCTGTGTTTGTGTACAACAGCTGCTGCAGCTACCTTATCTCCATCTTTAGAACCATCTGTATATATATGTTGAAAGTTACTGTATTTCGATTTAATTTCATTAAATTTGCTTTGAAAGACAGTAAGGTCTGTACTGGATTTGTTTCTATTACAAAGGTCGAAAACAATTGTTGGTCTTTCCAAAGTCCACGGTGGAATGTGTTGTACTTTGTACTTGGCAATCAAATTTAGGTCGATTTCAGCGTCTCCCAACTTTGGCCCAACACGAAGACCAAATGGTCGGACGGCCCTCGGCCTTCGATCAAAAAGAGGTTCACAAGTAGGACTAAAGACACTATCGAAAGCTGGGCCTGAAGGGCTAGACCCTAACTCAATGGCACACTGAATGGCCAACCCGTCCCGTCCATGAGACAGCGATGGCTCACCAGCCTCATTACACAGACCCTCGGCTGGCGATGCACGAAAGGCACCCAAGGCGAGTCGCAATCCCTGACCACGCATAGGATCGAGCACCCGCAAGTCGATTCACACACCACCAGGCCGCAGTCCAGCCCGGATCCGACAAGAGATCTATAAAGTCGCAAAAGGACCCCACGATCCGCTCCCCAGCCAGCGCTTGCAACAACCCCAAGCAAATCAAGAGCTTCAAGGCACCCGGCCTTTAAGCACCTAAGGCGTGGTACAAACGTCAATCTACGGTCGAAAACAAGACCAAGGAACTCTGCCCCATCCACCACTAGTACCGGCGACCCATCCAGTACCATATGAGGGTCCTCACGATGCCTACGTAATCGACAAAAGTGCACACAACCAGCCCCGGACTCAGAAAACCCAAAACCACCTTCATCCGACCAGGCCCGAAGCCCATTCAGACACTGCTGCAGCCGTCTCACAACAGCGCTCATGCCCCTTGCACGACAACACACAACAAAGTCGTCAACACATAGAGAGAAATCCACACCAAGACCGATGCACTCAACCACACTGCCAACCTTCATACCAAAAAGGGTGATGCCAGAGAGGGCCGAACCCACTTGGACACGAAACCGTCCGTCCTCCAAGAAACTCTCCACAAAAACTGCCAACAAAACACCACACCTCCACGCAGCATCACAAGTACTGATTTTAAAAGTTGTATTAACACATATATTCGTAACTCTTGGCAATCCGCTTGGGATTTGTCAATGAACAATAAACTCCATTTAATTAAACCGTTACTCGGGGAATTGCGTTCTTGTAGATTCATTCGTCGAGAAGAAGTTGTTCTAGCCCGGTGCAGGATATAGCTTATATTACTACCATATCATCCCTTTTTTATCAATAGTTTTATCTTTAGATATTTACATTAATTTTTAATTACTATTTCATTTCTTCGTTTTTCATCAGTCAATAGTATATGGATCGACTCGCAAGTCATACGTGCAGATGCTCGATCCTACACATAATCAAGTATTACGACTCGCCTTGGGTGCCTTTCGTACATCACCATTCGAAAGTCTATATGTTGAAGCTAATGAACAATCACTGTCTCATATACGGTACAAATTAGCCCTTCAATATGCCATTAAATTAAAATCTAACCCTTCAAACCCAACTTTCGATAATGTTTTTAATCCTAGTTATGAACCTCTTTTTGATCGAAAACCGAAGGCCATTCGACCATTTGGTCTTCGTATTAAACTAAAATTAAGAGACACTGAAATCGACCTAAATTTGATTGCAAAGTACAAAGTACCACAAATTCCACCGTGGACTTTGGAAACACCAACAATTGTTTTTGATCTTTGTAATAGTAACAAATCCAGTACAGACCCGCCCTACTGTCTTTCAAAGCAAATTTAATGGAATTAAATCGAAATACAGTAACTTTCAACCTATATACAGAGATGGTTCTAAAGATGGTAGCTGCAGCAGCTGTTGTCCACAAACACAGCATAAAGAGCCGCCTGCCTGACAAGGCCTCTATTTTTTCGACTGAACTTAAGGCAGTTGAACTTGCCTTAAATTATATTCAGGTAATTGATGATGACCATTTTGTAATCTTTTCTAATTCCCTTTCATCTCTTCAAGCACTGGGTAATATGAAACAAGATAACCAAGTTGTGCTTCAACGTTTAGAAAAGTACAATACTCTTATAGTTGATAATGTTTTCTGCTGGCTTCCAAGCCATGTATGAATACGTGGTAATGATAGAGCTGATAGTGCTGCTTAGGTTTACATATATATAATGCTAAATTACCTTATACTGATTTTAAAAGTTGTATTAACATTTATTCGTAACTCTTGGCAAGCCGCTTGGGATTTGTCATTTAACAATAAACTCCATTCAATGAATTAAACCGTTACTTGGAGAATGGCGTTCTTCTAGTAGACCCATTCGTCGAGAAGAAGTTGTCCTAGCCCGGTGCAGGATAGGGCATACACGTTACACTCATTCATATTTATTACAAGGTGAGCAATTACCAGAATGTATTCCCTGCTTTGCACCGCTAACGGTCAAACACATCTTTTTGGAATGTGTAGACTTTGATCCTATGCGTCAAACGTACTACAATGTGAATGAATGAATGAATGAATGGTGTTTTACGGCACGTCGACACATAAATAGGTCATATTGTGCGCAAAAACTGACGAAAGATGAAGATTTGAAGGATTAATTAAAAATTAATGTAAATATATAAAGATAAAACTATTAAAAAATAAGGGATGAAAACGTAGTCATATAAATTAAATATGTAAATCAAAAAATGCCCGTCAACGGGTATATAAACAAGTATATATGTATAAGAACACATTATAATGATTTATATAGTCTGATTTCTTTGAGGAAATCTAAGACAAGACTAAAATCTATAGTATTAAATAACTCTTTCATAGTATTAACATTGTAGTAACTTTGACGCATAGGATCAAAGTCTACACATTCCGACAAGATGTGTTCGACCGTCAACGGTGCAAAGCAGGGTATAGATTCTGGTAAATGCTCACCTTGTAATAAATATGAATGAGTATAACGTGTATGCCCTATCCTGCACCGGGCTAGGAGAATTTCTTCTCGACGAATAGGTCTACTAGAAAAACGCCATTCCCCAAGTAACGGTTTAATTGAATGGAGTTTATTGTTAAATGACAAATCCCAAGCGGCTTGCCAAGAGTTACGAATATATGTGTTAATACAACTTTTAAAATCAGTATAAGGTAATTTGGTATTAGGTATATGTAAACCTAATGCTGCCTTAGCAGCACTATCAGCTCTATCATTACCATGTATTCCTACATGGCTTGGAAGCCAGCAGAAAATAATAACATTATCAATTATAAGAGAATTGTACTTTTCTAAAAGTTGAAGCACAACTGGGTTATCATGTTTCATATTACCCAGTGCTTGAAGAGATTAAAAGGAATCAGAAAAGATTACAAAATGGTCATCATCAGATTCCTGAATATAATTTAAGGCAAGTTTAATTGCCTTAAGTTCAGCTGAAAAGATAGAGGCCTTGTCAGGCAGGCGGCTCTTTATGCTGTGTTTGTGAACAACAGCTGCTGCAGATACCTTATCTCCATCTTTAGAACCATCTGTGTATATATGTTGAAAGTTACTGTATTTCGATTTAATTTCATTAAATTTGCTTTGAAAGACAGTAGGGTCTGTACTGGATTTGTTACTATAACAAAGATCGAAAATAATTGTTGGTGTTTCCGAAGTCCACGGTGGAATTTGTGGTACTTTGTACTTGGCAATTAAATTTAAAGGTCGATTTTAGTGTCTCTCAATTTTGGTTTAATACGAAGACAAAATGATCGAATGGCCTTCGGTTTTCCATCAAAAAGAGGTTCATAACTTGGGTTAAACATTATTGAAAGTTGGGTTTGAAGGGTTAGGCTTTAATTTAATGGCGTATTGAAGGGCTAATTTGTCGGTTCATTAGCTTCAACATATAGACTTTCAGCTGGTGATGTACGAAAGGCACCTAAAAAAAAGTATGATAATGGACCTTGGGAAACGGCCGAGAACGACACATACGAAATATTGCAGTCTCGGTTTGATTGAGACTGTTCATGAGCGGTAGTGAAATATGCTAGCTACCGCTCACGCCCTCTAGCTCCGGGTTGAGCAGAACTCAATATTCATAAAATCAATAGTACACAATTTTAACCATCCCAAAGATGGCATGCAGTTATATGCTTCCCCATGTCGTACGGCGTATGGTCCCAGTATCTAATAAAATTAAATGCCCCGAAGAGCGAAATAAACATAATGGAATTTAGTTGGGAGCAGCGGTTATGAAGCCTGCGTATCACAAGTAACAGCCAAAAGACTAAATTAAAAAGCAGACAACATATCCTATAAGTGGTTAAACAATACACAGAGCCTTTAATAGGCCGGAGTAGTGGAACCACCGAATCAAAAATTAAGTAAGAAAACAAAAGAAATTGAAAATGTACCACCGATAATTAAATAAAAGTATCGGGCTCAGCGATCTCCAAAGATCGAATGAATAACAGTACTGATTGCAAGCGAGGGGAGACGTTTTACTGCCGCCACACTGCCCAAGCAACGCCACGCGAGTCGTAATCCTTGATTATGTATAGGATCGAGCATCTGCAAGTACGACTTGCGTGTCGATCCATATACTATCGAGCCGTAGTCCAGCTTGGATCTGATAAGAGATCTGTAAAGTCGCAAGAGGACTTTACGATCTACTCCCAAGTTAGTGTTTGCAACAACTTTAAGTAAATTAAGAGCTTTAAGGCACTTGGCCTTGAAGTATTTAAGGTGTGGTATAAACGTTAATTTACGGTCGAAAATCAGACCAAGGAATTTTATCTCATCCACTACTGGTATTGGTGTGCCATCCAGTGTAAGATGAGGGTATTCATGATGTTTACGTAGTTGTCAAAAATGCATAGAATTAGTTTTAGATTTAGAAAATTTAAAACCATTTTCATCAGACCAGGTCTGAAGTTTATTGAGACATTGTTCATGTTTTTTGCATGATAACATATAACAAAGTCGTCAAAATATAGAGAGCAATCCACACCAGGATTGATGCATTTAACTATACTATTCATTTTTATATTAAAACGGGTGACAGATAGTATGCTTCCCTGTGGCACACCCATCTCCTGTTCATGAATGTCGGAGAGGGTTGAACCCATTCGGACACGAAACTGTCTATCATCTAAGAATTTATCTATAAAAATGGGTAATCGGCCTCTAACACCAAGGTCATGAAGATCATTCATGATACCGTACTTCCATGCAGTATCATAAGTTTTCTCCAAGTCAAACAATACAGCGACTAGCGATTGGACGATAATTTATTGGGTCCGTATGATCCTTTCCAGGTTTGGGGACTGGAATAACGATTGTTTCCGGCCAAGAATCGGGGAAGTTTCCCGCCACCCAAACCTTATTAAATATATCAAGAAGGGTAGAGAGACAGGATTGAGGTAAATGTTTTAGTAATTGATAATGGATATCACCAGGACCAGCTGATGTATCATGAGCCTTTTTAAGGGACTCTCTGAGTTCTTTGAGAGTGAATAGTTTATTGTATTTTTCCAATTTTTTTGACTTGAAATTTAGCTTCTTCTGTTATTTTAGTTTCTTATTTTTTAGAAAATTTGGTTGACAATTTTCAGAAGAAGAATTTTTTGAAAAAGTTTCTGCCAAAGTGTTTGTAATATCTTTGACAGACGTTATATCTCCATTACCTATCATTTTGCAACGTACTGCATGCTTGGTGGTGGACCCTTTTACAGTTCGCCACTATGATTTCCTCTTTAATTGTACGATGACCGGACAGGCTGTGGACCCTATGATGACGCCTACCTAAAGCCCATTGGGACGGTGGCGTTTGATGTTTGTCCATGATCTTTCCTGTCGTGCCCTTAATGGTGTATTCTCTTACTGCTCTGGCTTCTGCCAAGTCATTGAGTACCTTCATTGTGGCTTTCTAGGCTATTGTTTTTTTGTATTATATTTACACGAGCATATTTGTGTTTTACTTATATTGCCTATTGATGCTGCCTTGTTGGTTAGAGATTAGATCATGGCGGGGATTTCTTTATTTACACTGTCCAGTTTTAATGGGATGACAGTAGGGTATGTGTGAGGTTTGGTGCACCCTAGAACCGGTTTAAGCCCCCAGTGGCCTACTTTGCCACTGACCGTTCCAAGGCGGTAGCCCTATTGTCAACCCTTTTGTGTTTGTGATGTCGTTTGCATTTTTTATTACTTTTGCCTTTTCGTTTGTCTGTTTGCGTGTTTGTTTTTGTGTTTTGCGGTTGACTGTCGTCCTTGAATGCTGCTTTCCCTGTCCGATATCTTTATCCTTGTTAAGATGATTTACAGAACTAGCATTACCTTTACCGCTTATTTTCCGGACCATGTCCCATGTCTTCTTAAGGGATGAGCGAGAATTCAGCCTAGAGACGTAAGATCTCCAGGATTTCCTCTTGCTATCCTTAATTGTACGACGGGCTTTCGCACGAAAAACTCTAAAGTTATCTAAATTTGTTTGAGTTGGCCGAAAGTTAAAATTATTTAATGCAGCTTTACGATCGTCGTACCATGGTTTATGTGGGCGTTTAGGATTTGCCGAGGTTTTTGGAATAGTTTGATCAGCTATATCGTGAAGAGTTTTGGTAAAAAGAGCAGTTGCGTCTTCGACATCATCGAAAACGGAAGGCTTTAATTGATCCTCGCAAAGAAACGTAGTCCAATCAGTCTTGCTAAGTTTCCATCGTTGCGTTTTTTCGAGAAGTGGAGGGCCGATATTTTCAAGAAATATGGGGAAGTGGTCACTTCCACAGAGGTCGTCTCCAACACTCCACGAAAAATCCATCAAAAGCGTTGGATCGCATATTGTTAAATCTATGGAAGAATGAGAGCCTGTAGCAGGATGTAAATAAGTATGTGACTTATTATTAAAAAGACACAAATTATTTTTGGCTAAGGAATCTTCAATTTTCTTGCCTTTATCGTTTATATCTTTACAACCCCAGATGTAGTTGTGTGCATTAAAATCGCCCAAGAGTATAAAAGGTGATGGCAATTGTGCAACTAGGTGATTTAGATCTTTAGGGTCTAGTGAAGAACTAGGTGGTAAATATAAGGAAAATATTGTTATGATTCTGTGCATCATAGTAACACTTACCGCACTAGCTTACAAATTTGTTTTCAACGCAATAGGTCTGTGAGGAATGATTCGATTAACGATTATCGAAACTCCACCAGTCGCCTTGTCCCCGGTATCACAAATATGATTGTATAGTGAGTATTGTTTAAAAGATACCTTATCACTTGTCTTCAAGAACGTTTCTTGAAGACAAAAGGCAATAGGGTTGTGTTCATTTAAAATTAAGCTGAGTTCATCATAATTTGGTTTCAAACCTCGACAATTCCATTGAATGATCTTATTAGTTTTACCCATTATTTAGCGCTAAGGCGATTTTTAATTTTATTTTTGGCCTTAGATTTAGGAGAGGACTTAGGAGACTCAAGCAGCGACATCTCCACTGATGAATCCTCCTCCCTGGAAGAAGTCGGCTGAAGTGGCACCGCAACTAACTTTTCATGAGAGGATGGAAGTGGCAGTGCAGCTGCTGGATCTGAAATGTCCATGAGTTGTTCAAATTTGTTATGCAGCTCAATAGGGCCGTTAGACACCTTTGGCTGCTCCTTGTGCTCCTTAGTTGGAGAAGCACCAGGCTTTCTGTGCTCCTTAGTTGGAGAAGCACTAGGCTTTCTAACTTCCTTAGTTGGAGCAGCACTAGGCTTTCCAACCGAAGAAGTAGACTTCACGACTTGGGAACTACTAGACTTCACAGTCGTAGAAGAACCCGCTTTGCAATTCTGAGAAATTGACGTGCTCTTGACATTGCCAGAGCTTGCCGAATTTGTGTTTGATTTAAATAAAAAAGTTTGATTAGGTGAAAAGTTTAATTTTGGATTGTTAAGTTATATTTGTTGGCTTTTGTTTCGATTTGATACTGAGGAAGTATTCTTTGTATTTTGAATTTCTGGCTGTGGTTCGTATTGCGTATTTGCATCCCTGCATTCTGTGTGTGTTGCTTTTGTTTTGAGAATAGATGCGTAAGAAACTTTACAGAAATGTTGCCAGTGAAGTCTAGTTGATCCTAGCAAAAATTCATGTTGATGTGAAATCCAAGATGGCCACCAGATCTAAAAATAGGTTTTTAAAAAACAAGTTTGTAGCGACTACATCTTGAAAACTATAAGTGATATTGATATGGGACTTTTTCTAAAATGATCAGCATGACATAATGTTGATCCTTGTCAAAAATCGTTTTGATTCGATGTTAAACATGGCTGTCAGCGGCCATCTTTGTTTACATAGAGTTATATAATGAAAACTTGTAGCGACTACTCCTCTAAAACTACTTGACAGATTTTCATGAAACTTCACAGGAATGTTGCTCTTGATGTCTAATTGATCCTAGCCAATGTACAGGTCGGCCGGAAATTCAAGATGGCCGCCACAGCTAAAAATATATTTAAAAAAAACGAGTTTGTAGTCACTATTTCCTGAAATCAAAATCAATCAGTAGAGCTTCAAGGTCATTGACCTCTTGTTCAATACCCGGTCGTGTTTAAAAACCCACAATTATTTTAATAAAATGTTCTGTGGGCTAAAATTTGGACTGTTTATTTAGGAAAGATTATATTTTATGGCAGTATGTCTGAAATCTCTTAAACTCGACTATCTACCGAGTACCAGGTCTCTAACTTTCTACAATCACATTTCTTAGCTTAATTTCAACATTTAACCTACCGTAACTCGCATAATATAGGTTCAAATTTCACGGGAATCAGGAGACATACACAACATTCCTTCCAAATTAAAATGACCGATTCACTTTTCTAATAGTTTAAGGCTAACAAGTCATAAAACTAGATTTATTTTCCCCTATTTGAAACTCTTTTTTTTTATCGGGAACTGTGTCTACGGCTGCCGAACTGTGCCTACGGCTGCCGGTAATCGGGTGTGCTAATAAATGATTAAAATCGAATGAGATTGTCTGGCGCCGGAATCCACTTTGATACTTTGTTTTCAGTTTGTTGGACTCCAGGTACCAAACGAGTCTCTCATTAATCGTTCGTTCCATGGTTTTACATATACAACTCGTTAAAGCAATAGGGCGAATCCGCGATAATTGGGTCCGTATGAATGATCCTTTCCAGGTTTGGGGACTGGAATAAAGATTGCTTCCCGCCAAGAATCGGGAAAGTTTCCTGTCACCCAAACCTTCACTTCAAATGAACTATAATTACAAAAAAACAAACAGTTATGGCATCAAAACACATAAACCCCAGTACAGTTTGTTTAGACGTAATCACAGTGCTGAATAAGAAACCTCCTCAAGAATTTGGGCTCTAACTGAAGCTTGGTATTATTCTATTTGCATAAGACATATGTCGAGCCTATTGTATTTGTGGGGGAGAGAATTTCTATAGGTAACTGTAAATCACTGTTAGCCATACAATTTCATGAGCAAAGAGTGATATTCAATTTTTCTTCAGATTATGAGGCCCACCGAATAAAGCATTTGTGACCAGTACACATATAACACATTGAAGAATGTTGTATATTTATTGTGTTGTGCTCTGATTTTTTTGGTCTAAAAACAATTAAAAAATACCAGATAAGTTTTGTATTCAAAAGCTAAATTATGAACATATATTTCTTCATTTATAGTAAATTACAAAGTGTTGTTAAGCTATTCTTAACATCAATATAGCTGTGCTATACAAATAAAAAACTAAGAGCGGGCTTCAATTTATATACCTGAGTTGATCAGCCATGAAGCGTGATTCAAGCTTGCCATGCTTTTTCAATGACCAAGTAGCATTGGGAAATGTGTTCTAATTAATGTGTAACTAATTAAATGGTGTGGTTCTATGCGAATAACCAGATTTCAATTAATAGTAAGAGATAGTTAAGAGACAGTTTCTGTTTGTTGTTGTTGTTTTTTTGTGTTAGTTTTACTCTCTTACAGATGCAATAACTTTGCATGATATCTGTTGTTTTTTTAATTCATACACCAACACTTGATACGAAATGAAATAGGTATAGTAGACGAATATAACATACCACGACAACAGTGTAAATAAAGCCTCACATAGGGGCGTATGTTTAAACCTTTAAAGCCAATTTTAATTAAACTTGTCATAAGGAGCAATAAGTATTGTTAGTTCAAAATAACAAGTTCGTTCATTCAGGAATAATGGATTAAAAAATAACAATGTTCCCGGCTTATTATAGACACGTGCACACGTGCAAGTCTTCTTTGTTGCTATACACTCTAGACACCTTACAGCTGCCATGTATAGAAATGTTTTTCTCGTATATACGATTTATACTGCATCTCTCATTTATACACTCTCGGCCCTCGAAAAGCAGTCTAAATCGCATATACTCTGAAAACAATGCTATAAATACTAACTGGTAACTGCCGAATAACCATAAAGAGGAATGATAACATTATTAATACAAATACTATCATACTCACATTTGCAACACCCGTCTTACCAAAAACAATAAAGGTGGCATATCTGCAATTGCATGTTGACGCCTACATCCCAAACCCGTTACGTTGCTACAACTGCCAAGCATTTGGGCACCACAACTCGAGGTGTACTAAAGAAGAACGTTGTGGTAAATGTGGCGAGTCTGCATTCAAGCATAATGAATCAGATTGTCCTAACGACCTCAAATGTACCAACCGCGGTCTAGGACATCACGCAAATTCAAAATCATGTGAAAAATTTAAAAAAGAAAAAGAAATCATAACAGTTAAATATACACAAAACATTCCCTTTCCAGAAGCAAGAAAATTGATTGAAGAAAAATATAAAATTTCAAGTCCGACCTCTTACGCATCTATTCTCAAAACACCAGCAACACACACAGAATGCAGGGATGCAAGTACGCAATACGAACCATAGCCAGAAATTCAAAATACAAAGAATACATCCTCAGTATCAAATCCAAACAAAAGTCAACAAACACAACTGAACAGACTCAATAAAACCGAGTCTGCTGCTTTATTCTCTTAATTGTGTTTGTAGCTCCCAAAGGATCACCTTTATCAGTATTTATTAACAAACCAAAATTAAACTTTTCACCTAATCAAACTTTTACATTTAAATCAAACTCAAAATCGGCAGGCTCTGGCAATGCCAAGAGCATGTCAATTTCTCAGAATTGGAAAGCGGGTTCTTCTAAGACTGTGAAGTCTAGTAGTTCCCCAGTCGTGAAGCCTAATACTTCCTCGGTTGGAAGGCCTAGTGCTGCTCCAACTAAGGAAGTTGGAAAGCCTAGTGCTTCTCCAACTAGGGAGCATAAGGAGCAGCCAAAGGTGTCTAACGGCCCTATTGAGCTGCATAACAAATTCGAACAGCTCATGGACATTTCAGAGCCAGCAGCTGCACTGCCACTTCCATCCTCTCATGAAAGGTTAGTTGAGGTGCCACTTCAGCTGACTTCTTCCAGGGAGGAGGATTCATCAGTGGAGATGTCGCTGCTTGAGTCTCCTAAGACCTCTCCTAAATCTAAGGCCAAAAATAAAAATAAAAATCGCCTTAGCGCTAAATAATGGGTAAAACTAATAAGATCATTCAATGGAATTGTCGAGGTTTGAAACCAAATTATGATGAAATCAGCTTAATTTTAAATGAACACAACCCTATTGCCTTTTGTCTTCAAGAAACATTCTTGAAGACAAGTGATAAGGTATCTTTTAAACAATACTCACTATACAATTATATTTGTGATACTGGGGACAAGGCGACTGGTGGAGTTTCGATAATCGTTAATCGAAACATTCCTCACAGACCTGTTGCGTTGAAAACAAATTTGCAAGCTATTGCGGTCAGTGTTACTATGCACAGAGTCATAACAATATGTTCCTTATATTTACCACCTAGTTCTTCACTAGATCCTAGAGATCTAAATCACCTAGTTGCACAATTGCCATCACCTTTTATACCCTTGGGATTTTAATGCACACAACTACATCTGGGGTTGTAAAGATATAAACGATAAAGGCAAGAAAATAGAGGATTTCTTAGCCAAAAACAATTTGTGTCTTTTTAATAATAAATCACATACTTACTTACATCCTGCTACAGGCTCTCATTCTTCCATTGATTTAACAATATGCGATCCAACGCTTTTGATGGATTTTTCGTGGAGTGTTAGAGACGACCTCTGTGGAAGTGACCACTTCCCCATATTTCTTGAAAATATCGGCCCTCCATTTCTCGAAAGAACGCAACGATGGAAACTTCGCAAGGCTGATTGGACTACGTTTCAATCTCTTTGCGAGGAACAATTGAAGCCTTCCGTTTTCGATGATGTCGAAGACGCAACTGCTCTTTTTACCAAAACTCTTCACGATATAGCTGATCAAACTATTCCAAAAACCTCGGCAAATCCTAAACGCCCACATAAACCATGGTACGACGATGACTGCAAAAAGGCAGTCAGCGATCGTAAAGCTGCATTAAATAATTTTAACTTGCGGCCAACTCAAACAAATGTAGATAACTTTAGAGTTTTTCGTGCGAAAGCCCGTCATACTATTAAGGATAGCAAGAGGAAATCCTGGAGATCTTACGTATCTAGGCTGAATTCTCGCTCATCGCTTAAGAAGACATGGGACATGGTCCGGAAAATAAGTGGTAAAGGTAATTCTAGTTCTGTACATCATCTTAAAACAGATAATGGAGATATAACATCTGTCAAAGATATTTCAAACACTTTGGCAGAAACTTTTTCAAAAAGTTCTTCTTCTGAAAATTGTCAACCAAACTTTCAGAAAAATAAGAAACTAAAAGAACAGAAGAAGCTGAACTTCAAGTCAAAAAACTTGGAGAAATACAATAAACTATTCACTCTCGAAGAACTTCGAGAGTCCCTTAAACAGGCTCATGATACATCAGCTGGTCCTGATGATATCCATTATCAATTACTAAAACATTTACCTGAATCTTGTCTCTCTACCCTTTTTCATATATTTAATAAGGTTTGGGTGACGGGAAATTTCCCCGATTCTTGGCGGGAAGCAATCGTTATTCCAGTCCCCAAACCTGGAAAGGATCATACGGACCCAATAAATTATCGCCCTATTGCTTTAACGAGTTGTATATGTAAAACCATGGAACGAATGATTAATGAGAGACTCGTTTGGTACCTGGAGTCCAACAAGCTGATAACAAAGTATCAAAGTGGATTCCGGCGCCAACGAGGCACAACAGACAATCTCATTCGATTTGAATCATTTATTAGGGAAGCTTTCATAAAAAAAGAACGATCTATTCGCTGTATTTTTGACTTGGAGAAAGCTTATGATACTGCATGGAAGTACGGTATTATGAATGATCTTCATGACCTTGGTCTTAGAGGCCGATTACCCAATTTTATAGAGAAATTCTTAGATGATAGACAATTTCGTGTCCGAATGGGTTCAATCCTCTCTGATATTCATGAACAGGAGATGGGTGTTCCACAGGGCAGCAAACTCTCTGTCACACTTTTTAATATAAAGATTAACAGTATAGTAAAATGCATCAATCCAGGTGTGGATTGTTCGCTATACGTTGACGACTTTGTTATATGTTATCGTGCAAAAAACATGAATACTATCGAGATGTCTAAATAAACTTCAGACCTGGTCTGATGAAAATGGTTTTAAATTTTCTAAATCTAAAACTAATTGTATGCAATTTTGTCAACTTCGTAAACACCATGAAGACCCTCATCTAACACTGGATGGGTCACCAATACCAGTAGTGGATGAGATAAAATTCCTTGGTCTTATTTTCGACCGTAAATTAACGTTTATACCCCACCTTAAATACTTGAAGGCCAAATGCCTTAAAGCTCTTAACTTACTTAAAGTTGTTGCAAACACTAATTGGGGAGCAGATCGAAAAGTCCTCTTGCGACTTTACAGATCTCATATCAGATCCAAGCTGGACTACGGCTCGATAGTATATGGATCGACTCGCAAGTCGTACTTGCAGATGCTCGACCCTACACATAATCAAGGATTACGACTCGCCTTAGGTGCCTTTCGTACATCACCAGCCGAAAGTATATATGTTGAAGCTAATGAACCATCACTCATAGACGGGACAAATTAGCTCTTCAATACGCCATTAAATTAAAGTCTAACCCTTCAAACCCAACTTTCGATAATGTTTTTAATCCTAGTTGTGAACCTCTTTTTGATCGAAAACCGAAGGCCATTCGACCATTTGGTCTTCGTATTAAACCAAAATTAAGAGACACTGAAATCGACCTAAATTTGATTGCCAAGTACAAAGTACCACAAATTCCACCGTGGGCTTTGGAAACACCAACAATTATTTTTGATCTTTGTAATAATAACAAATCCAGCACAGACCCTACTGTCTTTCAAAGCAATTTTAATGAAATTAAATCGAAATACAGTAACTTTCAACATATCTACACAGATGGCTCTAAAGTTGGAGATAAGGTAGTTGCAGCAGCTGTTGTTCACAAACACAGCATAAAGAGACGCCTGCCTGACAAGGCCTCTATCTTTTCAGCTGAACTTAAGGCAATTGAACTTGCCTTAAATTATATTCAGGAATCTGATGATGACCATTTTGTAATATTTTCTGATTCCCTTTCATCTCTTCAAGCACTGGGTTATATGAAACATGATAACCCAGCACTGGGTTATATGAAACATGATAACCCAGTTGTGCTTCAACTTTTAGAAAAGTACAATTCTCTTATAATTGATAATGTTATTATTTTCTGCTGGCTTCCAAGCCATGTAGGAATACGTGGTAATGATAGAGCTGATAGTGCTGCTACGGCAGCATTATATTTACATATCACTTATACCAAATTACCATATACTGATTTTAAACGTTGTATTAACACATATATTCGTAACTCTTGGCAAGCCGCTTGGGATTTGTCAGTTAACAATAAACTCCATCCAATTAAACCGTTACTCGGAGAATGGCGTTCTTCTAGTAGACCCATTCGTCGAGAGGAAGTTGTCCTAGCCCGGTGCAGGATAGGGCATACACGTTATACTCATTCATATTTAGTACAAGGTGAGCAATTACCAGAATGTATACCCTGCTTTGCACCGTTAACGGTCAAACACATCGTATTGGAATGTGTAGACTTTGATCCTATGCGTCAAAGGTACTACAATGTTAATACTATGAAAGAGTTATTTGATACTGTAGATTTTAGTCTTGTTTTAGATTTCCTGAAAGAGATCAGACTATATAAATCATTGTAATGTGTTCTTATATATATTTACTTGTTTATATACCCGTTGACGGGCATTTGTTGATTTACATACTTAGTTTATATTACACCTGATCATCCCTTATTTTTTAATATTTTTATCTTTATATATTTACATTAATTTTTAATTAATACTTCATTTTTCAACAATTTTTGCACACAATAATTTTTAATTAATACTTCATTTGTCATCAATTTTTTCGCACAATATGACCTATTTATGTGTCGACGTGCCGTAAAACACCATTCATTATTTGCAAAACAATTGTTTTCACCTTAAGACTACTTATATGCTTAAATCGTACCGTTTTGTTCTTGTTCTTCTTCTCCATTTATAGTAAGGTATGTAATAAAAAGGCAAATATACGGCCGTGTTGTGTCTTTTGTCGATAATGGCACACCTAGTACAATGCCCTCGGGCCATTAAGGCAATAGGTGTGCCATTATCGACAAAAGGCACCCCACGGCCGTATATTAACCTCTAAATAATGCACCACGACATAATGTTTATCAATGACATGTTGAGATTAACATGAAATAATGCATCACGACATAAGCTCTGCTAATCACAGACCTGTAGCGCTTAACAATAAAAAGTGCACCATGACACAAGCTCTGTTTATCACAGACGTGTAGAACTTAACCTGAAATAATACACAACGACATAAGCTCTGCGTAAAAAACAAACTTCGACATAATCCTTATAACATACCTGTAGAGCTGAACATGAAATAGTGCACCACGAAACAGGATCTGCTAATTTCAGACCTGAAAAGCTAAACATGAAATAATGAACCACCACATCCGTGACAGACCTGTAAAGTTTAACACACTACGACATAATATCTGCTTATAGCAGACATATAGAGCTTAACATGAAATGATGCACCATGTCGCAAGCACTGATAAACATTCATTTTAACACAGACATAAAAATAGGTCTGTGATTTTAAGAAATACAAAAAGATCGGACAGGGAAAGTAGCATTCAAGGAGGACAGTAAACCACAAAACACAGAAACAAACACGCAAACAGACAAACAAGAAGGCAAAAGCAATAATAAATGCAAACGACATCACAAACGCAAAAAGGGTTGACAATAGGGCGACCGCCTTGGAACGGTCAGTGGCAAAGTAGGCCACTGGGGGTTTAAACCGGTTCTAGGGTGCACCAAACCTCAAACTTATCCTACTGTCATCCCATTAAAACAGGACAGTGTAAATAAAGAAATCCGTGATCTAAACTCTAACCAACAAGGCAGCATCAATAGGCAATATAAGTTAAACACAAATATGCTCGTGTAAATATAATACAAAAAAACAATAGCCTAGAAAGCCACAATGAAGGTACTCAATGACTTGGCAGAAGCCAGAGCAGTAAGAGAATACACCATTAAGGGCACGACAAGAAAGAACATGGACAAACAGCAAACGCCACCGTCCCAATGGGCTTTAGGTAGGCGTCATCATAGGGTCCACAGCCTGTCCGGTCATCGTACAATTAAAGAGGAAAGCATAGTGGCGAACTGTAAAAGGGTCCACCACCAAGCATGCAATACGTTGCAAAATGATAGGGTCATAACCTCTTTTGATAAACTTTTTAACAAGTTTAACAAAGATAGTATGAAAGTGATCATGACCAAGAATCTTACGAAGTTTATAAATTACATCACCATAGAAGTCAGGTTGTGATAGTCCTTGTCGCAGAAGAGTCCTTAAATTACATTTATATTTGGAAAGAAGATCAGGGTTACGATAATAAAATTTTGCAAAGGTTTTACGAAGTTTATGGTAACGGTAACCCTGATTGAGTAACTTTTTAGTTACACAAAGTTTGGACAGGGAAAGTAGCATTCAAGGAGGACAGTAAACCACAAAACACAGAAACAAACACGCAAACAGACAAACAATAAGGCAAAAGCAATAATAAATGCAAACGACATCACAAACACAAAAAGGGTTGACAATAGGGCTACCGCCTTGGAACGGTCAGTGGCAAAGTAGGCCACTTTATCACAAGTTTTATTACAGACGACCCGGCATGACTGTCATATAACTATTATCTGGGACGAAAATGGTCATACAGAGGCCTGCTATTATATGCGGTACAATATATACTATATGAAATATAGAGTGAAACGGCTAGGGGTGAAAACGACTAGGATGAAACCGATACCGAGTGAAAATGACCCGTTACCAACTAAACCACAAATCAAATGTCAATGTATACACATTGAACTATCCAGTAGGAAATGTTCTATTTATAGTAATTAAGTGAATAGTCTCGGTATAAACAATATGATATAAGTGTCTTATTTTGTAACTTTTTACAAGTATACTAGTTTTGTTGTGTTTATATTTAGTATTAAATTATATTTAGTATTAAATTTATGTTACTTTTATAATCGATGTTATCAAACGTTTTAATGGTTTGTTATTTTCGTAAATTGTCAAGAAGTGAAAGCAACTCTGCCTACCACTACCTTTATGACGTAAATGTTTGAACGGATAGCTGGAAACAATGGAAATTAAATGGCTTTACAGTTTGATTCAATCTCCTCGCAGTTATCGTTCCTTGCACTCACATATAATGAGGAACGAGTGTACTCTGGGTAGAGATTGAGTTTGATTTTATTCTCAATCAGTCGGGCAATATTCTCCAGTTCTCCTAATCGAGGTGTAAGATTGTAAAATCGTCGTGTACACTCAGATTCTCTTGTTCGCAATTCTTACCTAGATAGCATATCTAATAATAAAGGATATGGTCCAACGATGCAATTTTTAGCTCGAATGATCAGAGATCAGCAGAGCTTATGCCGTGGTCCGTCGTCCGTCCGTATGTCCGTTTGTAGCGACTACTCCTCTAAAACTACTGGATGGATATTCATGAAACTTTACAGAAATGTTGCCCATGAAGTCTAGTCGATCCTAGCAAAAATTCATGTTGATGCGAAATCCAAGATGGCCGCCACAGCTAAAAATAGATTTTTAAAAAATAAGTGGAGCGATAAAGCAATCTTGCCCTAGATATACATATTACACAGTGATTACAAATGGTAACTCACATAATCAGAAGTCAGAAACAGTCAGATGGAGGTTTTCCACTGTATTGGTTCAACGTCTGCTTTGCATGAGCTCTGGATTTGTAATGAATTCCAGGCTACAAACCGGAAGTGACGTATTTGCCTGGACTGGTCCTAGCATAATTGCTACACACATCCCCGTTCTCTTTTGTAGAACTTCGTGGAATTCTTCGAGTCTTTCTCACCTGGATAGTGGGCTGAGACAAGCTCTAGTCCTTTGTGAGTCTTCAGCTTGAGAGAAGTATTCTTGTAAACTAGGACTGAAATAGATTCTAGTCCTAGCCTCCTTTTAGTTTCCTCACCCAGAATGGACTGAAATAAATTCTAGTCCGGGGACTGTAACTGTCTTTTTACATGTTCGTTGATCCTTTTTGCTTTTGCCAATATACTGGCTTACCCTCTGTCATGAGTATTATCACCAGTGAGTGCTAGAGGAAATTTTTAGTGGAAAACGAAAAAGGTGAGATAGAGTAGAAGGATTAGTAAAGATAGAAGGAAGTACAGAGAGGGAAAGAGTAAAGAAGATAGAAGAGTGTTTAAAAACTAAATGAGGCGCGAGTGTTGGGTCTTCAAGACCTGGGTCTTGAAGGAATCCAACGACTCTGCCAGGCAGGTGTTAACGGGTAGCTGGTTCCATTGCACAACGGTTCGTGGGAAGAAAGAAAATCGTGTGTAGTCCTTGTCAGCCCTTAGCTGATGATACTGGTGTTGGCGTCTACCTGAGCCTCTGGTGAGGTATTCATCCTCATTTATGGCTACTAAATTATTACGAATCTTGTAAAGCATACATAGTCTAGAGTCAGCTCGTCTTTGCTCGAGATATCTCCACTCCAGATCGTGCAACATGTCAGTAACACTAGATGTGTTATGATACCTATTTGTGACCCATCTCGCTGCTCTTCTCTGCACCATTTCAAGTTGGTGGACTAGTCTATGATTGGATAAGTCACCTACCTTGTCTTTAGTGGTGGACTTAGGGTCCCATACAGTGGAACAATATTCCAATTTGGGGAGAACAAGGGATCTATAGGCCCTTTCTTTAATAGTCTGTGAGCCAATTTTGATGTTGCGTTTCAAAAAACCTAGAGTCTGGTTTGCTTTTGAAGAAACAGAACTAATGTGTTTATTCCACTTTAAGTCGTGGCTAATGCTAACACCAAGATACTTCATCAGAGGGACGGATGAGAGTGTGTGTCCATGAAGGGAATACTTATGTAGTGTAGGGGCTCTTTTAGTAGTGATGTGAATCACTTCACATTTTTCAGGGTGAAAAGCCATTTGCCAGTCTGCTTCCCATAGTTCAAGGCTGTGTAGATCGTCTTGGAGTTTTTTGCAATCGCCCTGAGTGTGTATAGATAGGTACAACAGCGTGTCATCTGCGAAAAGACGGACTGTACTGTGAGTGACATACTCTGGGAGGTCGTTTATGTAGACCAGAAATAGAGCTGGCCCAAGGACAGACCCTTGAGGGACGCCTAAGAGTACTGGGACTGACGAAGAAGATTTCCCTTCAAGTACAACTCGTTGGGAACGACCACTAAGAAAAGAACCAATCGGATGAGGCCACAAATAGTTGTTTCCCATTCACCCTGGAAATGTGGATAACGACTGAAACTGGTTCTAGTCGTACCCGGGCCACCTGGTATGCCACGTCTCCAATGTAGCAGGTGTTGTGACAACCAACTCAATGAACATGGGTAAATAGGGTGCATCGGTCTCTATGAGGAGTCGATCCTGAGGGACAGCCTTAAGTAATTAAGCTTCTCGTTTGGGCTTTATTAAACCGAGAAACTTGCCCAGTAAATCCGAACAGTGAAGTAAGAAGAGACTTACTTCACTGATCCGAAGAAGCAATTCGGAAAAGCACTTCTCCATGCTTTTAGCTGGTCCAGGTCCCCACCGAAACAGTGTTAATGTATTCCTTGTTCAGGTGGGCAGTGATGCTTTACTATGTCCAGGCAGTGAGTTGAGACTTCTGCCAGATGGTCTCCTCTACTGCCTCTTATGTGTTGGACTAACATCAGTCTTGTATTGCACAGGCCCAATATCTTTTCCAACGTTCGGGTCTGATTTTCCCATGATGTAGAGGGATCGGTATAATCTAGACCTATATACTTCCCCTAAAGCTACCACTTCTGGTTTCATCAAAATTTGGGCCAGACGATCAAATCTTGCCGGGGTAAGTTGCTCGATCTTCTTAGGATGAACGCCCACAGCAACTCTCCATTGACTACCTAAACCCAACGGTAGTGTTCCCATGATTTATTGGGTCACAAAATACCATTACTCCTCCCATCAGTGTTGTTGGGTGTTGAGATACTACCTCAGTTCTTTGCGTAACCACTCTCTCTATGTCCTTCATTGACACGTTTAAGGTCTTAGAAAGACGATCGAGATTAAAGTGGCTATCAAAAGCCTCGTTGTTTCTGCTGGTCAAGAGAGCGGGTTCCGGAGGTTTCGTCTCGGGACTTTGTCGAGCTCGAGGATTTATTCGGGCAACCGGAGACCTCTTTGCCATCGCTGTGTAGGAGGGCCTGGGTCCCGAAGGGTACACACATGACCCCAAAACGGTCATAGCAGGAAGAGTCCTCGGGTTGGTATACACGACACTTGCAACACTCGCGTCTGTCGTTAGCTCTGAAGGAGACTCAACGAGACTGGGCTCTGTCACAATGACGTCTGTCCTTAATTTGGTGGGTGACCCATCTAGACTGCCATGATCGGATCTCAGCAAAGCCTCTTCTTCACTCTGGGATGGAATTTCGATGGATCCAGCATTAGATTTGTCTGGACTATCCTGATAATCCAGTTCCAGGTCCTTCATGGTGACGTCCGATACTAGAGTTAGATCCTGTACCTGCCTTGGTAGGGGCTCTTCCACAAGGGACAGCTTCAGTCCAGTTGTTGTTCCACAAGCGAACACAGACTGGGACATCCTTGATAGTGATCCACATGTGGTTGAAGTCAACGAGACTGTTTGGTACTCCTGAAGTAGAGTCAACACTAGGCTTCGCTCCTCCTTGGATACCGACTCTTCCTTGGCTGGGGTTTCCTGATTCTCTTCAGAGACGTGTGTTTCCTGATTCTTGGCCTTGGCCCGTCTGATGGGATTAGGTCGATTCCTTCGGGACTTGCTGAACCCAGGAACAGATTAAGACGCAGTTGTTTGAACTGGTTCAACATCCGGTCCAAAATGCTCCCACATTAGTCAGTCTGGTCCTGTGAGACGACTCATAAGGAATGACAATGGTCCCCAATGGATGAGCACGGCTGGCGAGTTGACAGGATTCAGGGTAAATCTCCCTGGAACAATCCACCCTGAGGCTTGACACAAGCTTAGCATCGCTCTCCCGGTCTCGGGGGTTATAGTAGCTAGCGGGTCAATCCACAGGTCCGACTCGACAAACCTTACCATTCTCTCTGGAGTTCCATCAGCACCAAGGACCATGGTGGCCAAGAGTTTGAGTCCTAATAGACGGCGCTCCTGAAACGAACGACTACTCAGCATTTCCGGGGTCTCGAAATCGTGAAACACTACCGGTATGTGTTTAGAGTAAACATGTCGTTTCACTCTGCGGGCATAAACTCCACAATCCTCTAAAGGACAGCAAGATCTTTTAATCTTCTTGGCTGGTTCAGTTGGTAGGGGGGAATCGTGTACCCTCTTGAGTGGAGCTCTTCGATCCTTGTCTATGGGATCATCCAGAGATCGCCTTCTACCAGGATCTACTGGAGATCTCCTAGAAAAATGCGAACCTCTGTGATCCCGGTGCAAAGGTGATTGGCGTCGTGAAATTCGGTGAACCTGTTGGGCATACCTCCGGTCCAAAGGGGAATTCGAATTTCTATGGGACGCGTCCAGGATGTTTCCTGGATGGACTTCTCCGGGATGAACGCGAACTTCTTCGTCGTTCACACCCCGGTGAGTAGTATTTCACTGCCCTCCGTGGCGAACGCGAAACTCTCCGGTCCGAATGAGTACGCACATCTTTTCGGCGTTCCTGGTGTTCCTTGGATTTTCTGGAGGGGTTTCTCCGGTCCATAGGTGGACTCGAAGATCCCCGGTGATCCTTGTTGTAGGAATCTTTTCGGCGTTCCTGGTGTTCCCTGGATGGGCTTCTCCGGTCCCTAGGTGGACTCAAAGATCCCTGGTAGTCCTTGTTGTAGAACACCCGCGTCTCATACCGTTTGTGGCTTAACGATCGCCCTTTTTCCTCCTGAACGACTGGCCGTGATATTCTGAAATCCGCCACCAAGGGATTTGGTCCAGTCTTCGGTCTCGGGCTTACAGATCTGTGACCAGTCTCAGCTCTTGGTATGATGGACTTCTTCTTCTTTGGTATAGATGCCTCCCTGGGCAACAGATAATCTCGAAGGAGGGAGGGAAAGGTCTCACATGCCCGTGAAATCATGATCGGTTTTGCTCGAGCAGGTGAAACGCTGTACCTTTCCCTTGTTTGTGGTATCCGGATATCTATTTCCATCTCAGATACATCACCGGTTGGATTGGCGTCAGCCTCGGCATCCTTTGGTCTAGTGATGGTCGCTGATTTAGCGACGGTCGCTGATTTAGCGACTCGCTGTGGCACTGACCGTTGTTTTGGTTGACCGATGACTTTCGCATCAGCCTCCTTGGGTCTAGCGACGGTCGCTGATTTAGCAACTCGCTGTTTGGTTGACCGCTGCTTGGGTTGGCCGATGTCCTTTGGAATAGGAAAATTGTCCTTTATTTCCTTCCGGCTAAGAAATATCTCACATGCCCATTGGAAATCTCGTATCCATGGCACATATTTCCTCACTACGGCCAGACCATATTGCCCTTTGGCCAGCTGCAAGTAGGAATCTGTGGAGATGCCCCTGATCATTCCTAGGTCCCTTGCTAACTGTACCGCAGGCACTAGAATCCCTCTGGAGGTTGAAGACCGGATATCCTTTATTTCCTTCCGGCTAAGAAATATCTCACATGCCCATTGGAAATCTCGTATCCATGGCACATATTTCCTCTCTACGGCCAGACCATATTGCCCTTTGGCCAGCTGCAAGTAGGAATCTGTGGAGATGCCCCTGATCATTCCTAGGTCCCTTGCTAACTGTACCGCAGGCACTAGAATCCCTCCGGAGGTTGAAGACCGGATATCCTTTATTTCCTTCCGGCTAAGAAATATCTCACATGCCCATTGGAAATCTCGTATCCATGGCACATATTTCCTCTCTACGGCCAGACCATATTGCCCTTTGGCCAGCTGCAAGTAGGAATCTGTGGAGATGCCCCTGATCATTCCTAGGTCCCTTGCTAACTGTACCGCAGGCACTAGAATCCCTCTGGAGGTTGAAGACCGGATATCCTTCTCCCCCTTTGACACCACACGCTTCCATTCTTCATCCTTCGGGATCTCCATCTGGACCTTTGTATATCCTGTGATGCCACACTAGGATGCCTGTCTGTAAATCTGTGGTGCCACACTAGGATGCTCGTCTGTGATCCTGTGATGCCACACTAGGATGTTGGTCTCGTTTCATTACCCCACCATCCTGTGGTATGCCACAAGAATGGTTTGATTCTAATGTACTCTTTGTGGTCCTGCGCTTTCCTTAGAACCATCAGAGACTTCTAACATTTTCAATGTAATAAACCCGGACTCGAACCAGGGACGCCTCGCTTACAGGGCGAGTGCTCTACCAACTGAGCTAACCGGGCCACCGGGTACTCAATATCACTACACTTCTCCTCCTTTTAACTATTCAGTCTAATGAAAAGAATTATTATAAAAAATGTTGGTAAATGTCACTTTCCAAAAAAAAAAATGGCATGTGTCCCTTTCAACATATAAAAAAATTAATTATGAAATGTATATGATAATATCTCCCTTTAAACACCTAAGTTGTAAGTGCTCCATAATAAAAAATACTAATCTTAAGTGTTAACCTACCTTTGAACACCGAAGTTGTAAGTGTCCCTTTAAGATTACTAAAAAAAAATTAATAATAATAATAACACAACACAATAAAAGATAAAAATAATTCTCAAGTGTATATATCTCTTTAAAAAAACACAACAAATATTGCTTACCGCAACACATAAAAGAGAAGAAACCGACAATTTCTTTCGTTTAGTGTTTGCGAGTAAGTGTCCCTTTAAAAAAAATTTTTTTCAAGTGTATATATTCTCTTAAAAAAAAAAATTACTTAACGCAACACAATAAAAGAGAAGAAACCGACAATTTCTTTCGTTTAGTGTAAGCGTGTAAGTGTCCCTTTAAAAAAAATATTTTCAAGTGTATATATTCTCTTAAAAAAATATTCCTTACCGCAACACAATAAAAGAGAAGAAACCGACAATTTCTTTCGTTTAGTGTGAGCGAGTAAGTGTCCCTTTAAAAAAATTAAAAAACAAGTGTATATATCTCTTTTTTTAAAAAAGATTAAAAAGTTTACTTACCGCAACACATTAAAAGAGAAGAAATCGACAATTTCTTTCTATAGTGTGAGCGAGTAAGTGTCTCTTTAAAAAAAAAAAAATCTTGAATACTATGTAGCCTTTCTAAAGAATATATCATCTTTAAAAAAGTTTACTTACCGCAACACACCAAAAGAGAAGAAACCGACAATCTCTTTCGTTTAGTGTGAGCGAGTAAGTGTCACCTTAAAAAAAAAAGTGAATATATCCCTTTAAGAGCAATGCAAGAGTAAAGTGCTCTGTAATAAAATATTTTAGAGTTTGAATATTTCTTTTAAAGTTTATCATATAATAATTTTGAACTCTAAAGATTTCTATGCATTAAATTATATGTTTTTCCTTTGATTAATCGATGTTTTTATTTCGATTTTGATGTTCCGGTTTGCAAAACGGATGTTTACAATTTGCAATGCCTTGTGGTCTCAAATACATATCATTGCGCATGCTTCCAAGTTGAGCAAGCCGGATATGGTATGGCTGCCTTCCCGCCAAATTGCGTTTACCGCAACACAATAAAAGATAAAAACCGACAGTTTTTTCTCTTTTAGAGTGCTAACGGACATAAAAATGTCATAAAATGACATACAACAGTTGTTTACAACAGTTGTCTACCGAATTAATCGGCAACATACCGAAATTCTGCATCGAGCATAACTTTGCTGTCGATGTGAATTCCACAAGTTGGATTTTCCCAATATGTGCCTCTAGGTACATTAGCGCCCACAACGCCATTAAAGCAATCTTGCCCTAGATATACATATTACACAGTGATTACAAATGGTAACTCACATAATCAGAAGTCAGAAACAGTCAGATGGAGGTTTTCCACTGTATTGGTTCAACGTCTGCTTTGCATGAGCTGTGGATTTGTAATGAATTCCAGGCTACAAACCGGAAGTGACGTATTTGCCTGGACTGGTCCTAGCATAATTGCTACAGCGATTACTTCTTGAAAACTATACTGTAAGTGATATTGATATGGGACTTTTTCTAAAATGATCAGCAAGACATGATGTTGGTCCTTGTCAAAAATCGTTTTGATTCGACGTTAAACATGGCTGCCAGTGGCCAACTTTGGTTTACATAGAGTTATATAGTAAAAACTTGTAGCGACTACTCCTCTGAAACTACTTGACGGATGTCCATGAAACTTCACAGGAATGTTGCTCTTGATGTCTAGTTGATCCTAGAAATATTTCAGGCTGGCCGGAAATTCAAGATGGCCGCCACGGCTAAAAATAGATTTAAAATAAATAAATGTGTACAGACCCAGTTGCGTTCAAATACCACAAAAATGCATTCCGTTTTCGTTTCGTTTGCGTTCCGTTTGCATTTCATTTTTATGAATGCATTTTTTAAAATGCAAACCATTTGCGTTTACAAACGAAACAATGGGTTCATTTAAATGCACAGAACGAACGCAACATAATGTGTGCGTTTAAATGCACAAACGGAGAAAATGCATTTGCGTTCGTTCATTCAGCGTTTACCAATCGCAACATTTCTGACGATTAAACTACGCATGGTATCAACCCATGCGGTTTTTACCACAAGTCGGCGACTAATTTTTGTGATCATATTGAAGAATGTATCCTTTGGTTGACATTATTTGGTGGTGCACATTGATGATTCTGTTTTCTTCCGGGTTTATGTTATTTTCATCAAAAATTTAACATACTTGACACTATATAAAAATATGCCGTCTGATTTTATCAACATTATTTTAGTTTTATAATGAAATAATATAAAATTTGTGCTACACAATAAATACATTTCTTATTTTAAATCGGTAAAAATGAAAGTGTGTAATCGTGCTTAAAAAACACCATTTACACAGTGTATTTCTTTAAATTAAGTTACTGCAAAACGCACTTCGTTTAAATCGAGACTTCAATTATGTACTCAAAAGGATAATATTGAAAGTTATCCGAAATATCGAAATGCATTTGCGTTCGTTTCGTTGCGTTCGTTTTAAGCGTTTAGCGTTTTAAAAAAATGCATTCATCGTTCGTTCCGTTCGTTTTCAGCGTTTAGCGTTTTACAAAATGCATTCATCGTTCGTTTTTTAAAACGCTGAACACTGAAAACGAACGAAACGAAAGCAACGAACGAAATGCATTTTTAAAATATAGATCGTGCAACGTTCATTCTGCGTTCGTTCTGCGTCCATTCTGCGTTCATTTTCCGTTCTAGAGTCTCTGACTTGCAATCACTTGCCCCTCACCGCAGTAGGTTCGATCCCTCAGGGGCCTAGGAATCTTTATGTGAGGAAGCTATCCAGCTGGCTTGCGGAACGTCGGTGGTTCTACCCAGGTGCCCGCCCGTACACGAAAATTGCCCGGAGGGGCACCTGGGGTCTTCCTCCACCAGTGGAAGCTGGAAAGTCGCCATATGACCTTAGCTGTTGGTGCGACTATAAAATTCAATTCAATTCAATCAATCATTTTCCGTTCGTTCTGAATCTATTTGGGGTACTTGAACGCAACTGGGTCTGTAGCGACTACTTCTTGAAAACTGTAAGTGATATTGATATGGGACGTTTTCTAAAATGATCAGCATGACATGATGGTGAACCTTGTCGAAATCTATTTCGATGCAACTTTAAACATGGCCGATCTTTGTTTACATAGATTTATATAGTAAAAACTTGTAGCGACTACTTCTCTGAACCCCCCCCCCCCCCCCCCCCCCCAGTCGGTGGTGGGATGATAAGAATCAACCGACTGCTCGTTACTTAGCAGAGGGGTAGGACCCCCCCCCCCCCCGAAATGTAACCCACCTGTTGACCGTGGGTGGCGACCCGTGTCGTTGGAGAAGGGAATCCTGGTGGTTGAGTGACGTGGAGATCTGGTAGTTATCGCCACGTTCCAACACACTACTTTGGTCCGGACTTCAACTAGACGGGCGGTCAGATTAGCCCGATCTGATCAATCGGTTTGTCACGCCAGCTATACGGGATCCTAGCTTCTTGTTTAATTCAAATCTCCATCAATCCCTCTAGTTTAATATCTTGCTCCCTTTTATTTTGTCCTCTTTAAACATAATGTAGAAAGGATCCTTTATGGCGGTGGCGCTAGGGCTAATCATGTATTTCTGAGCGCTAAATGGCTATACTCATACCACTTTTAGGCGGAACATAAGTGCGGCTCTTCGACTTTTTAGTTGAGGGGTTATGTCCGCTGGGTGGTATGGGGGTCTGATGCGTTAGTTTTATGTGAGTATACTCTTCACTTATTCTTGGCATTTGTTTGTCGGATATCCACAGCAAATGTCCCCTTGTTGGGCTCCGAGGTGGGTGAGAAGCGTGGAAAATGAATATCAATTGCCAATTATGGCACCAAAACACGCACACAAAACTACTCATGCTTCTAAACGATCTCGAGAAGATTCCGAATCAGAATCCGAATCAGAATCTGATGAGGATATCTCTCATTTAAATTGGCCTCGATTCCTCAATATTATCTCTCTAGAGGATGACAAACCTATCACTAGACTATCTCCTTTTGCCATCTCCAAGGCTTCACTTGGCATCGCCGGTGAGCCAAGGAGTGTCAAAAAACTCAGTAATGGGAAACTTCTTGTTGAGTGTGCCAAAAAATCACACTCTGACAATCTCCTTTCTATTCAAACTTTTGTAAATATCCCTGTTGAGGTTATCCCTCACACTTCTCTCAATTCTTCAAAGGGTGTAGTACGCTCCAGGGAACTGGAGCACTGCACTCTTGAAGAAATGACCCAAAACCTGAAATCTCAAGGTGTGACTGAGGTAACGCGCATCAGTACGAGGCGGAGTGGCAAACTCACTCCTACAAATACTTTTGTGCTTACTTTCAGCACACCAAATCTGCCAAAGACCATCAAAACTGGATATATCATTCTACCAGTTGACCCTTTCATTCCAAACCCTCTTCGATGTTTTAACTGTCAACTCTTTGGTCACCATAGAGAAAGATGCAAGCGAGCTGCTCCAGTCTGTGCCCTTTGCGGCCAGGAGGGTCATAGCGACTTCGCCAATTGCAAAAATTCCGCATCTTGCGTTAACTGCAAGGGGACCCACGGATCTTTCTCTAAGGATTGTCCGAAGTGGAAGCACGAGAAGGAAATACAGAAAGTTAAAATTGAAAAGAACATTTCCTTTCCTGAAGCTAGGAAACTTGTTGAAGGTCTAACTCCACCCACTCCATCTGGCAAATCATATGCCGATGCGAGTAGGGTTGAGAAACCAGCTACCAGGTCTATCGCGGTGCAGACCGTGATAACCTGGCCAATAGACTCCAACGGGTTTGCTACTATTCCCACCTCTGTTCAACAATCCTCTAAAACATCTTCAGCCTCTCAAACTGCTGTCCTCTTAAATAAGCCTCCTGTTGCTCCCAAACCTCCTGTGGCTTCCAAGCCTAACACTCCTTCAACTATATCCTCAACAACTCCTACACCTACTGCATCTACTTCATCTTTTCCGAAATCGACGGACTCTGGTGCAACCAAGAGTTCACCAAAGCCGACGAACTCTTCCAAAGCTTCGTCAAATCCTCCCAAGAGTTCGTCACCAATCATAACTGCTGCCACGGACGTGACAGCAAGGAAAAAGAAAACTCCCGGGTTAGGGAAGCAGTCAAAAGGATCTGATGATCCGATTGATCTGCACAACAGATTTGGAGACTTGGAGATGGAGGTTGATGATCTAGCAAATCTGGAACTCCCAAAGTCTCCAAGGTCTATTAAACCCAACGGCCGTAAGCCCGTACTTCCGCCTTAGTGACGACAAAATCAAATAAGGTCATTCAATGGAACTGCCGAGGTTTAAAGCCTAATTACGATGAAATCAGCTTACTTTTAAATAAACACAACCCTGTTGCATTTTGTCTTCAAGAAACTTTCTTGAAGAATAGTGATAGAATATCTTTTAAAAACTATTCATTGTATAACTATATTTGTGATACAGGTGATAAAGCTTCTGGAGGAGTTTCGATTCTTATGAATCAAAACATTCCTCACAGAACTGTTGCGTTGAAAACTGGTTTGGAAGCTGTTGCGGTCAGTGTTACGATGCACAGAGTTATAACAATATGCTCCTTATATTTACCGCCCAGTTCTTCACTAGACCTCAAAGATCTAAATCACCTAGTTGCACAATTGCCATCACCTTTTATACTCTTGGGTGATTTTAATGCACACAACTACATTTGGGGTTGTAAGGATATAAACGATAAAGGCAAGAAAGTTGAGGATTTCTTAGCCACAAATAATTTGTGTCTTTTTAATGATAACAAATCACATACTTATTTACATCCAGCTACAGGCTCTCATTCTTCCATTGATTTAACAATATGCGATCCAACGCTCTTGATGGATTTTTCGTGGAGTGTTGGTGACGACTTATGTGGAAGTGACCACTTCCCCTTATTTCTTGAAAATATCGGCCCTCCACTTCTCGAAACTTCGCAACGATGGAAACTTCGCAAAGCTGATTGGGATACGTTTCAATCTCTTTGTGAGGAACAGTTAAAGCCTTCCGTTTTCGAGGATGTCGAAGACGCAACTGCACTTTTTACAAAAACCCTTCATGATATAGCTGATCAAACTATTCCAAAAACCTCGGCAAATCCAAAACGCCCACATAAACCATGGTACGATGATGACTGCAAAAAAGCAGTCAGCGATCGTAAAGCTGCATTGAATACTTTTAACTTGCGGCCAACTCAAAATAATTTAGATACTTTTAGAGTTTTTCGTGCGAAAGCCCGTCGTACTATTAAGGATAGCAAGAGGAAATCCTGGAGATCTTATGTCTCTAGGCTGAACTCTCGTTCATCACTTAAGAAGACGTGGGACATGGTCCGGAAAATAAACGGTAAAGGTAATTCTAGTTGTGTAAATCATCTTAAAACTGATAATGAGGATATTACTTCTGTCAAAGATATTACGAACACTTTGGCAAAAACTTTTTCTAAAAATTCTTCTTCTGAAAATTGTCAACCAAATTTACTAAAAAATAAGAAACTAAAAGAACAGAAGAAGCTGAATTTCAAGTCTAAAAATTTGGAGAAATACAATAAACTGTTCACTCTCAAAGAACTTCGAGAATCCCTTAAAAAGGCTCATGATACATCAGCTGGTCCTGATGATATCCATTATCAATTATTAAAACATCTACCTGAAACCTGTCTCTCTACACTTCTTGATATATTTAATAAGGTTTGGATGACAGGAAACTTCCCCGATTCTTGGCGGGAAGCAATCGTTATTCCAGTCCCCAAACCTGGAAAGGATCATACGGACCCAATAAATTATCGCCCTATTGCTTTAACGAGTTGTATATGTAAAACCATGGAACGAATGATTAATGAGAGACTCGTTTGGTACCTGGAATCCAACAAGCTGATAACAAAGTATCAAAGTGGATTCCGGCGCCAACGAGGTGTCACAACAGACAATCTCATTCGATTTGAATCATTTATTAGGGAAGCTTTCGTAAAGAAAGAACAAATAGTCGCTGTATTTTTTGACTTGGAGAAAGCTTATGATACTGCATGGAAGTACGGTATCATGAATAATCTTCATGAACTTGGTCTTAGAGGTCGATTAGAAATTTTAATAGAGAATTTCTTAGAGGACAGACAGTTTTGTGTCCGAATGGGTTCAACCCTCTCTGACATCCATGAACAGGAGATGGGTGTGCCACAGGGCAGCATACTCTCTGTCACCCTTTTTAGCATAAAA
Source organism: Cyrtodaria siliqua (assembly GCA_037043455.1). Classification (NCBI taxonomy): domain Eukaryota; kingdom Metazoa; phylum Mollusca; class Bivalvia; order Adapedonta; family Hiatellidae; genus Cyrtodaria; species Cyrtodaria siliqua. The sequence continues at coordinate 54,618 of JAWPHD010006753.1, forward strand.
ATTAACAGTATAGTTAAATGCATCAATCCTGGTGTGGATTGCTCTCTATATGTTGACGACTTTGTTATATGTTATCGTGCAAAAATCATGAACACTATTGAGAGACAACTGCAACAATGTCTGAATAAACTTCAGACCTGGTCGGATGAAAATGGTTTTAAATTTTCTAAATCTAAAACTAATTGTATGCACTTTTGTCAATTACGTAAACATCATGAAGACCCTCATCTAACACTGGATGGGTCACCAATACCAGTAGTAGATGAGACAAAATTCCTTGGTCTTATTTTCGACCGTAAATTAACGTTTATACCACACCTTAAATACTTGAAGGCCAAGTGCCTTAAAGCTCTTAATTTACTTAAAGTTGTTGCTAACACTAACTGGGGAGCAGATCGTAAAGTCCTTTTACAACTTTATAGATCTCTTATCAGATCCAAGCTGGACTACGGCTCAATAGTATATGGATCGACTCGCAAGTCATACTTGCAGATGCTCGATCCTATACATAATCAAGGATTACGACTCGCCTTAGGTGCCTTTCGTACATCACCAGCCGAAAGTCTATATGTTGAAGCTAATGAACCATCACTGTCTCATAGACGGGACAAGTTAGCCCTTCAATATGCCATTAAATTAAAATCTAACCCTTCAAACCCAACTTTCGATAATGTCTTTAATCCTAGTTGTGAACCTCTTTTTGATCGAAAACCGAAGGCCATCAGACCATTTGGTCTTCGTATTAAATCAAAATTAAGAGACACTGAAATCGACCTAAATTTGATTGCCAAGTACAAAGTACCACAAATTCCACCGTGGACTTTGGAAACACCAACAATTATTTTCGAATTTTGTAATAGTAACAAATCCAGTACAGACCCCACTGTCTTTCAAAGCAAATTTAATGAAATTAAATCGAAATACAGTAACTTTTAACATATATACACAGATGGCTCTAAAGACGGAGATAAGGTAGCTGCAGCAGCTGTTGTTCACAAACGCAGCATAAAGAGCCGCCTGCCTGACAAGGCCTCTATCTTTTCAGCTGAACTTAAGGCAATTGAACTTGCCTTAAATTATATTCAGGAATCTGATGATGACCATTTTGTAATCTTTTCTGATTCCCTTTCATCTCTTCAAGCACTGGGTAATATGAAACATGATAACCCAGTTGTGCTTCAACTTTTAGAAAAGTACAATTCTCTTATAATTAATAATGTTATTATTTTCTGCTGGCTTCCAACCCATGTAGGAATACGTGGTAATGATAGAGCTGATAGTGCTGCAAAAGCAGCATTAGGTTTACATATATCTGATACCAAATTACCTTATACTGATTTTAAAAGTTGTATTAACACATTTATTCGTAACTCTTGGCAAGCCGCTTGGGATTTGTCAGTTAACAATAAACTACATTCAATTAAACCGTTACTCGGAGAATGGCGTTCTTCTAGTAGACCCATTCGTCGAGAGGAAGTTGTCCTTACCCGGTGCAGGATAGGGCATACACGTTATACTCATTCATATTTATTACAAGGTGAGCAAAAACCAGAATGTATACCCTGCTTTGCACCGTTAACGGTCAAACACATATTGCTGGAATGTGTAGACTTTGATCCTATGCGTCAAAGGTACTACAATGTTAATACTATGACCGAGTTATTTAATACTATAGATTTTAGTCTAGTTTTAGACTTCCTGAAGGAAGTCAGATTATATAAATCCTTATAATATGTTCTTGTATATATTTACTTTTTTATATACCCCTTTTCGAGCATTTGTTGATTTACATGTATAGTTTATATTACTACCATATCATCCCTTATTTTTTAATAGTTTTACCTGATATATTTACATTAATTTTTAATTAATCCTTCATTTCTTCATCTTTTATCAGTTTTGCGCACAATATGACCTATTTATGTGTCGGCGTGCCGTAAAACACCATTCATTCATTCTCTGAAACTACTGGATGGATATTCATGAAACTTTACAGAAATGTTGCCCATGAAGTCTTGTTGATCCTAGCAAAAATTCATGTTGATGCAAAATCCAAGATGGCCGCCACAGCTAAAAATAGATTTTTAAAAAATAAGTTTAGCGATTACTTCTTGAAAACTATACTGTAAGTGATATTGATATGGGACTTTTTCTAAAATGATCAGCAAGACATGATGTTGGTCCATGTCAAAAATCGTTTTGATTCGACGTTAAACATGGCTGCCAGTGGCCATCTTTGGTTTACATAGAGTTATATAGTAAAAACTTGTAGCGACTACTCCTCTGAAACTACTTGACGGATGTCCGTGAATCTTCACAGGAATGTTGCTCTTGATGTCTAGTTGATCCTAGAAATATTTCAGGCTGGCCGGAAATTCAAGATGGCCGCCATGGTTAAAAATAGATTTAAAATAAATAAATGTGTACAGACCCAGTTGCGTTCAAATACCCCAAAAATGCATTCCGTTTTCGTTTCGTTTGTGCTCCGTTTGCATTCCGTTTTCGTTTCGTTTGCGCTCCGTTTGCATTCCGTTTGCATTTCATTTTTATGAATGCATTTTTTAAAATGCAAACCATTTGTACAAACGAAACTATGGGTTCATTTAAATGCACGGAACGAACGCAACATAATGTGTGCGTTTAAATGCACAAACGGAGAAAATGCATTTGCGTTTGTTCGTTCAGCGTTTACCAATTGCAACATTTTTGACGATTAAACTACGCATGGTATCAACGCATGCAGTTTTTAGCACAAGTCGGCGACTAATTTTTGTGATCATATTGAAGAATGTATCCTTTGGTTGACATTATTTGGTGGTGCACATTGATGATTCTGTTTTCTTCCGGGTTTATGTTATTTTCATCAAAAATTTAACATACTTGACACTATATAAAAATATGCCGTCTGATTTTATCAACATTATTTTAGTTTTATAATGAAATAATATAAAATATTTGCTACACAATAAATACATTTCTTATTTTAAATCGGTAAAAATGAAAGTGTGTAACCGTGCTTAAAAAACACCATTTACACAGTGTATTTCTTTCAATTAAGTTACTGCAAAACGCACTTCGTTTAAATCGAGACTTCAATTATGTACTCAAAAGTATAATATTGAAAGTTATCCGAAATAGCGAAATGCATTTGCGTTCGTTCCGTTCGTTTCGTTCGTTTTAAGCGTGTATGTTTTAAAAAATGCATTCATCGTTCGTTCCGTTCGTTTTCAGCGTTTAGCGTTTTACAAAATGCATTCATCGTTCGTTTTTTAAAACGCCGAACACTGAAAACGAACGTAACAAATGCAACGAACGAAATGCATTTTTTAAATATAGATCGTGCAACGATCATTCTGCGTTCGTTCTGCGTTCATTCTCCTTTCGTTCAACGTTCGTTCTGAATCTATTTGGGGTACTTGAACGCAACTGGGTCTGTAGCGACTACTTCTTCAAAACTGTAAGTGATATTGATATGGGACGTTTTCTAAAATGATCAGCATGACATGATTGTGAACCTTGTCGAAATTTATTTCGATGCAACTTTAAAGATGGCCGATCTTTGTTTACATCGATTTATATAGTAAAAACTTGTAGCGACTACTTCTCTGAAACTACTGGATGGATATTCATGAAACTTTACAGAAATGTTGCCCATGAAGTCTAGTTGATCCTAGCAAAAATTCATGTTGATGCGAAATCCAAGATGGCCGCCAAAGCTAAAAATAGATTTTTAAAATACAAGTTTGTAGCGACTACTTCTTGAAAACTATAAGTGATATTGATATGGGACTTTTTCTAAAATGATCAGCATGACATGATATTGGTCCTTCTCAAAAATCGTTTTGATTCAACGTTAAACATGGCTGCCAGTGGCCATCTTTGTTTACATAGAGTTAAATAATGAAAACTTGTAGCGACTACTCCTCTGAAACTACTTGACGGATTTTCATGAAACTTCACACGAATGTTGCTCTTGATGTCTAATTGATCCTAGCCAATGTACAGGTCGGCCGGAAATTCAAGATGGCCGCCACAGCTAAAAATATATTTAAAAAAAACAAGTTTGTAGTCACTATTTCCTGAAATCAAAATCAATCAGTAGAGCTTCAAGGTCATTGACCTCTTGTTCAATACCCAGATTGGCCGGAAATTCAATATGGCCACCATGGCTAAAAATAGATTTTCAAAAAACAAGTTTGTACCGACTACTTTTTGAAAACTATAAGTGATATTGATATGGGACTTTTTCTAAAATGATCAGCATGACATGATGTTGATCCTAGTCGAACATAATTTTGATTCGACGTTAAACATGGCTGCCAGTGGCCATCTTTGTTAACATAGAGTTATATAGTAAAAACTTGTAGCGACTACTTCTCTGAAACTACTTGACGGATGTTCGTGAAACTTCACAGGAATGTTGCTCTTGATGTCTAGTTGATCCTAGAAAAATAGCAGGCTGGCCGGAGATTCAAGATGGCCACTACGGCTAAAAATAGATTTAAAATAAATAAATTTGTAGCGACTATTTCTTGAAAACTGTAAGTGATATTGATATGGGACGTTTTCTAAAATGATCAGCATGACATGGTGTTGATCCTTGTCGAAATTTATTTCGATACGACTTTAAACATGGCCGCTAGCGGCCATCTTTGTTTACATAGATATATATAGTAAAAACTTGTAGCGACTACTCCTCTGAAACTACTTGACAAATTTTTATGAACTTCACAGGAATGTTGCTCTTGATGAGTTCCATCTAATTGATCCCAGAATATTTTTAGGTCGGCTGGAAATTCAAGACGGCCGCCATGGCTAAAAACAGATTTTTAAAAAAAAAATTGTAGCGACTACTTGAAAACAGTAAGTGATATTGATATGGGACTTGTTCTAAAATGATCAGTATGACATGATGTTGATCCTTGTCGAAAATTATTTTGATTCGACATTAAACATGGGCGCCAGTGGCCATCTTTGTTTACATAGAGTTTGTATAGTAAAAATTTGTAGCGACTACTCCTCTGAAACTACTTGACGGATTTTCATGAAACTTCACAGAAATGTTGCTCTTGATGTCTAGTTGATCCTAGCACAATTTCAAGTCTGCCGGAAATTCAAGATTGCCACCATGGCTAAACATAGATTTTTAGCTCGACTGATCAGAGCTTATGCCGTGGTGCGGCGTCCGTCCGTCTGTCCGTCCGCTCTTCTGGAGAGGCAGTTGTGGGGTTATTTGCCAGTACAGGGCATACTTGTGGGGATTTTTGCGACTTATGGCTTGCAGCCCATAAAATATTGATCTAAAAGTGAAGTTCGGTTAATTTCACCCCACAAGTAAAAGTTTGGATTTTCACCCCACAAGATATACGGCCGAGTCGGACAAACTATGGACAACGGCCACCATTAAAAAAAAATTAAATCCGACATTCGGAACATCTCGCCTATTATCATAATCTAGACGAAGTATGACGGAATTAGTCGAAGCTTCCCGATTACTAAGATGCGTGGAAGTGACGGAATTAGTCGAAGCTTCCCGATTACTAAGATGCGTGGAAGATATGCGCACACAAATTTTCCGCCAATTTTCACCCCACAAAGGAAAGCAGACCTACAAGACTGCAGACCATGCAACTTCGAATTTACTTAACTGTTACATCGTATCGTCGATAGTTTACGGTAAGATATTTTTTTGTAGATGTAGATCTAATAGCTGCTTCTGTTTGAAACAATCTATAAATATTTGACTGTTGTCAATAGGAAAAGCGTCAATAGTTTTATGTTATCCGGAATTCGGATATTGAATATTTCGGATACAGATCCAAAACCACGTGGAGAACCAATGAAGTCATACAAAATACCATACCATACATATTTTGACAGACAAACTTATAAACTACATTCAACCAATGTTTAGTAGGAAAAGTGTGGTTAGAAAACGCTTACGAACATGCCTGATATCGGCTCTGATTGCACCTCACAAGTAAAAATGCACGTAATAATGGCAAAATGTCTGTTCTTATGTGACTTTTGGTAAACAGGAAGTGGTTTGTCAGCCATTTTGCGATCCAGCATGGAGTCGAACATGTTCCATATTTTTCATCTTTTTCTTCTTAGTTTTATTTTAATATCGCTTGTTGCCATTAGCCTTTTGATTTATTATGTTTTTACAAGGTGGAATACTTTATTTCAAAGTTGGAGTGAAGATAATCATTAAAGGTAACTAGGATAAGCCGGCATAGCGTAGATAGCGCACTGGACTTCGAATATAGAGGTCCCGGGTCCGATCATCAGCCATAGGTGACCATTGACAAGCAAGTCACTGTTTCTTCAGCCAACGCTCTCTATGAGGATTGATATACATTGTCTCTGGTCTACCCACCTCTGATTCAAGTGGGGAGGTTATCTGTTACCTGTATAGATGGTTTGCGTGCTCCAGTACTAGGTGTAATAACCAGGAACTGAGTGGTTAGGCTAAAACTGATACCTTCCACTTATTGTCAGAAATTAACTGTTGGAAATTTATAGGATATAAAATTTCCCATTCCAGAGTCGCGAAAATATATTTCAAATACAAAAGTAATTAAGGCATTAGATGGTGTTTTTTGTAATGATTAGGATTTCAGAGCTTTTAAGACAATTTACGAAATAATTTTGCTTAGATGCATGGGCCAAAGTTTAAATTCATGGTGTTGTAATATTCTTTTCAATCTGTGAGGATGCAAAGTTTCAAATTATGCGAGTCCCATGGATGCATTGAAATTTCTAAAAAAGTTTCAATTGATGTTTGTTTTAATTATAACAAGGGTTTGTCAATCAATACCTGGATTTTTATCTGTCACTTGCTTTAAGCAGCCTGTTTTACAAAGTCCCTTGACTGGTTGCTTAAATAAAATTGGGACTCGTTCATTCAATTCCGGGACTCGTAGATTTGAAGTTGAGCGAGTCTAAGGACTCGTGCAATAAAAACTATAAAAATCACTGACTAAAAACATGGTTTTGTCTTGACAGAAACAGACTTAATATTTACATGTTTCTTAACACGTCATTATTAAACCCATATAAGAACTCGACATAAAATAAAAAGCACAAACCTCAATACCTTGCATAAAAACAGGATTCTACTATAGCTCAGTAACTGTTGGTGTCTTCATTTATGGTATGAGGCTATTACTTGTCAAAGTCAGTTTTATAATGTGCTGCAGCCCACAACTTTGTCCTAGTTATTGTTTGTCCAAGTCAATTACATGTGGGCTGCAGCCCACAAGACATCACATGATAATAGTTGGTGTGTTCATTTATGGTATGAGGCTATTACTTGTCCAAGTCAGTTTTTATGGGCTGCAGTCCACAACTTTGTCCTAGTTTTTGTTTGTCCAAGCCAATTACCTGTGGGTTGCAGTCCACAAGACATAACATAAATGTTGGTGTCCTCATTTATGGTACTAGGCTATTTTTTGTCCAAGTCAGTTTTTTATGGGCTGCAGTCCACAACTTTGTCCTAGTTTTTGTTTGTCCAAGCCAATTACCGGTGGGTTGCAGTCCACAAGACATTACATAAATTTTGGTGTCTTCATTTATGGTATGAGGCTATTACATGGCCAAGTCATTATTTTATGGGCTGCAGCCCACAACTTCGTCCTAGTTTTTGTTTGTCCATGTCAATTTATTGCGGGTTGCAGGCTGCAGCCCACAAGACATTACGTTATAGTTGGTGTCTTCATTTACGGAATGGGGCTATTACTTGTCCAAGTCAGTTTTTTATGGGCTGCAGCCCACAATTTTGTCCTAGGTTTTGTTTGTCCAAGTCAAGTTATTGCAGCAATAATAAAAATAAGATTTCAGGCAATAATAGCTCGATCGGGCTTAATCTAATGAAAACCGCTCAAAAACTACGCGTCGGTGTTTTGCTGAAAGTGAGTCACAAAAATATTAATTGTAATTATTTATTTAATGCGCAATATTGGTTAACGTTTACCTTATTATCTATGGGGATATGGACGCGGATTATTTCAATAAAATCAGCATCAAGACTACATACACTCTCTTCAGTGGCGTTGAAGTCATAAATGGTATAAATTTTGACAAATGTTACAGCGGTATTCATCGCTATCGCTGTCAACATCATCTGTTCTAAAAATATACGTCAAGTTTTTTTACTTTCGGTTTCAGTTAAATTGTCGAGATGCTGATAATAACCAGCATCAAATGTATTCGTAAGAGTTTTATCTTTACCCTGGTTTCAAATGGCGATGCTTGACAAAATTTGTTTATTAAATTGATGAATTTGTGAAAGTGAGCTGAGTTTGTCTCGGTTTGGTACTCATTTTTAATCCCCATAGACAATAAGGTAAACTTCAACTATTTATGCGCATTAAATAAGTAATTTCAATTAATATTGTTTTGTTGATATGTTCATTTGAAGTAAAAATGTAACTATGTCAGGACTTTCAGTTTCAATTATAAGTTTCTTTTCATTAAATTAAGCCTGATCAAGCTATTAGTGCCTGATCGAGCTTTTAAGCCCGATCGGGAAATGATCCCAGCCTGTTAATATAAAGAATGATTTGTAAGGCAGGAGAAAGCTACCATTAAAATATTGTTGAATTGTATGTTTATTTTTACTTTCGTTTTCAAGACTGTAGATATAATGGTATCTAATCAGCAGTTAGTTGTCCGATTCACCTACAATTATCCTGGTGATACTAATTATCGGGGATGCTAATATTTCAATTGTCAGATTAAAAACAAAAATATTTTGAAAGATACAACCTGTTTTATAAGTCACTGTAAAAAATCTGTGGGGCAAGTTTTTACTTGACAGAGTAATTTCAGCTATCCCCGATAATAAGTTAAAGTATACCCCGATAATTGATTTACAAGTGTGGCCAGGTTTTGCGTCGGAATTAATTCTGTGGATGCAGGCTGAACATAAATTAATTCTAGTGTTAAATTAGAGAAACTGTGTTTTTCAAGGTTCACATATTGCAGCTCACAAATACAACACATTGTAACTAGTAGACCCTTATGAATTGCTTTGTAATACTTCACTAATAATGCTACTTCTGAAATTAGTTTTGATCTTTTATAGAAAATGGGAAGAAAACGAAGAAGGCCAGGTGAAAGTCAGTCTGACGAAGGAGGTGCCAGTCAGTCTGTAAGTATTACAATTACTTATTAGTGTGATGTGCATTTTAGCTCCACTTTTTGGTGAACCAACAGGGCGATTGTCATTATCACCTGGGCAGCCGCATACGTTGGTTCACATGGTTAAGTTTGCGGTTTTCAATACTATCAAAGATAATGTCTGGGGACATGACTTATTAGCTCCACTTCCCAAAGATTCAGTGTGACCTCTTGTCGACTTGTTTTGATACTAACAAAGATAATACCTTGTAATTTTAGGGATTTTTTTATGGTTTTTGTTACATGATCCAGCACTGAGAGAACTGGAATGTGCAATTCGGACACATTTCTTGTAAGCTCATTGTCCGAAAGAAGTCTTCTTGACCTCTGTCTGTGCAACTCGATATCTTTTTTTAATTACTTGACCCTTTATTTCATATTTACTTAAAAAAAACATTTTTTTTTATATATTTCAGTGTGCTGGTAAACAAAGTAAAAAGCAGAAGAGTTCTTTGGTAGAAAAACAGGTTAGTGTTAGGCCATAGTAAATTAATAATTATATTATCATCCCCTCCTTGAACCCCCTGGCCCCCTAATTGTATTAAGGGACGTGAAGGAATTTCTTTAGATTAAAATGACAATAAATCTCAACATTTTATCTCAAAAATATAAAAGAAAATTTCACCTCCATAAACCATTTTGAGTAATGGATGAGAATCGCTCTAAGATTCATAAAAAAAAAATCTTGTATGTTTGTTCCCAAATTACGTCCAAAAGTTAAAGGTCGATGAAAAATGAACTCCTCTTACCTTAAAATAATCATGCCGATTTAGTCATATACAGTTTCAACCAGGGCAGTCATTTTGACAAAACATTTCATTTTTTGGGCTGTTCACTTGTACAAACTTGTTTTACATGGATCAATATTTACAAAATAATAAATCCATATACTATAGGGTGTCTTTATACATAAATAATTGTAGGCAGTGCTTAACTATTGTCTTGACAAATTTCTTACTGTCAAAAGTTGAGTTATAAGTTTAGTTGTACATGATAAGCAGGAAATGTGTGTATAATTACCACTGTGTTTTTAGCTCATGTACGTGCTCATGGTGAGCTTTTCTGATTGTTGAATGTCCGTCGTTGTCGTGCGTCAACAATTTCTTCGAACACATCTCCTCCTAAACCACTAGGCCAATTTCAACCAAACTTCACAGGAATGTTCCTTGGGTGGTCCATTCTCAAAATAGCTAAAAGAATTAAAATCCATGAAGAACTCTGGTTGCCATGGCAACCGATTGGAAAAACTTAAAAAAAATCATAAAAAATCAACCAGTGGTCAGATTTCAAAATAAATTTACAGAAATAGTTGTTGGGTGACCCTCTTATAAAATTGTCATTTTTGTCCGGATTCGTCAAAAAACATGGCCGCCAGTGGGCGTGGCTCATTTCCCCTATATATCTATAGTAAAACCTTTAAAATTCTTTTGTCTAAAAGTACTGCTTGGATTTCATTATAAATTGGTATCAATGTTCCTTAGTAGGGCCGTTCTAGAAATAGCTAAAAGAATTGAATTCCCTGTAGAACTCTGGTTGCCATGGCAACCGATTGGGAAAACTTAAAAATCATAAAAAAACAACTGCTGGCCAGATTACAGAAATAGTTGTTGGGTGATCCCCTTACAAAATTGACATTTGTTGTCCTAATTCGTATAAAACATGGCTGTCAGTGGGCGTGGCTCATCTTGACAAGGTGAGCGTTCCAGGGCCCTCTTGTTTAAAATTGATAGGCTGTCCTGATGCCTTTGTTTTGCCTAAAGGTATAAAGCTGCTTTCAACCTTTTTATAACCAAAGGTTATGCTATTAAGATAAGTGTGTCTCAAACGCATGACTTTGTTTTGAGAAAATGTTCTTCTTACTTTTTGTGTAGAATTTAAGGTACAGTTTGCATTTTCTAGAGCACAGTAGTTCGGGGCACGTTTGTATGGGCAAAACTGCGAGGATGTCCGATGTGGCCAACAAAGGTTGTTAAACAGTTGAATAACAGTAAAGTGTTGTGCTTTGTGAAGTCAGATAATGCAGAGTAAGTACATTCATATATACTGTATGTTTTTCATGCCCCCACCATAAAATGACAAGGGCATATACAGCCATATTCCCATACTTGACTCGTATTTAGAAAATGCATGTCTCCAGTGTTTGTAACAATATTTTTGGAAATGCATATCAGATCTCAGAATATCAAAACATTTAGTTTATGTCTTAAGAATAAATTAAAAAAATGTTGGTAACGGTTAGAATGGTTTTGGTGAATTTTTGCAATTGTATTAAACTAAGAGACATTGAACTTTAGGAATATGATTAACTTAAAGAGAAACTCATCATCATTTCTTGTCGAGCCTGCTTGCGGTAAGAGAGACAGTCACCACAATTTGCAACTTGTGAGTGTCTGTGCGTGCATCCGTCCGACCTTGTCCGGGCTGTTACTTCAAAAGTTATTGTTGCATTTTCATATAACTTGGTCAAAATGTTTATCATGATGAGTAGGTGTGTCGCAAACAAAATCCATGACTATCATTATGTGAAGGATCAAGGTCACACTTGAGGTCAGAGGTAAAGGTTTTTAAAAAGTGTAGGCATGTCGCGTACAAGACCCATGACTCTATGTTAAAGGTCAAGGTCACACTTAGAGGTCAAAGTTCAAAAACATGTAATTGTTGCCTTGTCCGGGCCATAACTTAATAAGTTTTTGTTAGATCTTCATGATACTTAGTAAATATGTTAAATATATTATAATATGTAGTTGTGTCGTGTACAAGACCCATGACTATGTCAAAGGTCAAGGTCACACTAAGAGGTCAGGGGTGAAAATGTCGTAAATTATACCTTGTCTGGTCCATATCTTCACAAGTTGTTGTTGTATCTTCATGACATTTGGTTAATATGTTAACTATATTATGTATATGTGTTGCTGCAAGACCCATGACTCTGTCGAAGGTCAAAGTCACACCTAAAGGTGAAAGGCCATAAATTTGAAATTTATGCCTTGTCAGGGCAAAAACTTAATAAGTTTTTTGTGGAAATGTTCACCATGTTGTGTAAGTGTGCCACATACAAGATCCATGACTCTATCTTAGAGGTCAAAGTTCAAAAACATGTAATGTTTGCCTTGGTATGGCCATAACTTAAAAAGTTATAGTTGTATTTTCATAAAACTTGGTTAAAATGTTCACCACGATGGTGAGTAGGTGTGTTGCGTACAAGACCCATTCTCTATGTCAAAAGTCAAGGTCACACTAAGAGGTCAAAGATCAAATTCTTTAAATTTATACCTTGTCCTGGCCATATTGTTGCATCTTCATGATACATGGTAAATAATATGTTCATAAGAAAATGTAGGTGAGTCGCGGACAAGACCCATGACTATGTCAAAGGTCAAGGTGACTCTAGTAGGTCAAAGGTCAATATTTTGTAATTTATACCTTGTCTGGGCCATAACATCACAAGTAAGTGTTGTATCTTTATGATATTTGGTAAATGTGTTAACTTCAATATGTAGATGTATACAAGACCCATGGCTCTATGCCGAATGTCACAGTTGGAGGTCACGAGTCAAAAAGACTGTATACATGCTTTGACATATTGGCTTGACATGTTGCCCCTGGGCCTCAAGTTGATTAGTTCAATATTTTTATCTCAAATTTGTACAAGTTGGGTATGGGAATATGACTGTGTTACCCCAAACTCCAAGCAGCGGTTACTATCCTTACAGTATATAACCACTGCCTTCTAGCAGATCACGTGATGATGGACTGTCATCACGTGGCGTTATTTAATTTTGGTAAACTGTTTTTTATTTTAATTATTTTTCCATTTCTTTATCACATGGCGTTTTAAATTAATGAAATATAATTTAAACAACACAAGGAAAAAAAAGTAAAATAAATTCTATAGAAAGATACATACGAAGTGGCAGAAATCTCTTTCAACTTGTAAGAGGGGATCACTGCGTAGGAGATTGGTGTTACCCCTGTTCGTGTTTGTTAGTCTGTATCAAATTTGTGTCGGCTCCATAACTTTGCAAATATGCATTAATTGAATTTGCAATAACTTAGCACAAGTGCCCACTATGACGAGAGACCTTGGTGTCACTAAAGACCCATGTCTGTAATGCAAAGGTCAAGGTCACACACAAAGTTCACAGGTAAAAAATGGGCATGAAATGCTGTGTCCACTCCATAAACTTGCCTTGCATGAAGTGATTCTTAAATAACTTGATACAAATGTTCACTATAATATGACAAGGTGAGCTTTGGTGATCACCTAACGTCCGTCCGTGTGTGAACAATTTTCACTTAGAAACATTCATTTTGTTATGTGTTGTAGTTTAAAAGTTAACGAAAGTTGGATGACCCTCACAAATATTGTATATGTGTTTTCCATAATGGTCTTTCAACAATAGTGTGATTTGCAGTAGCTGATAAAACCTGTATCAGAATAATGATATTTACCACAAAATTTCAGAATTCCAGTAAATGTCGCAGACATAATGCCATTTCGAAAGCATCTAAACAAGTTAAAAAACCATGGCATTGGTAGGATATAATGTTCATTGGCCACAACTTTATTTTTTTGGATTACAAAAATGTTGCGTAAAAAGATGTTGTGCTTACTAAAGTTGTTTTCGTTACTGAAATGAATTGATGCATACTCAAATGCTAAGGTTTTTTATGCCCCCGGCTTCTAGTGATTGATTTGTCATTCTGTGTGTGTGTCCTCAACATGTTGTACACCCTAGCTTGTCAATACACTAAAGGCCACATCTTTGGTCCAATTTTCATCAAACTATCACAATGTTAAGCTTGATGATATCTAGATCGAGTTCAAAACTGGGTCATTTTGGGTAAAAAACTAGGTCACTAGGTCTGCTTTTAGAAAAACCTTGTCAACACTATAGAGGCCACATTTTTGGTTCGGTCTTCATCAGACTGGGTCACAATATTAACCTTGATGATATCTAAGATAAGTTTGAAACCGGGTGACCCGGTCTTGCAGAGTTGAAAACTAGGTCACAAATGACTTGGTCGAATCGTGAAAAAAAAGTTGTAAACATATTTTTTACCCCAATCTGCATCAGAGTTTGTCGGATATTGTTTATCTTTATGATATTGAGTTTAAAAATATGTCATGTTTTGTTTAAAACTAGATCAAATCATAGTAAACACTCTACAGGCCACATTTTTAGCGAGAAATGAGAGCTATTCTTGTCTCCCCGGCATTGGTTAAAGTTTTTGTGCAAGCTAATATTTTCTAAATAACCACAGCTTGATAGATTAAGAGGTGAGTTATGGTCCCTTTTGGATTTACAATACCAAGGTTAAGTTTTTTGTGCAAGCTAGCCAAAGTTATGGTTTACATGCAGTTGGTTGTTTTCTTAGTGACTATCGCATGTATTGGATTTAAAGTTCAATATCATTAAAGCCATTAGAGAGAATAAAAAGACAACTCTTAATTGATTTATAGGGGCCTTATGATAAATCCCCTTTTGAACTAAGAAAACCAACATTAAAGTTTGCATGCAAGTGGATATTTTTCTGAGAAACCACTGCGTGTTTTTGAAAACTATCAAAATGTATTCCTTTCATAAACCAATTAGGCAGAATATGAAAGTCAATACTCCCTTGACTTGAAGATGAGTTGTTGTCCTTATTTGGACTTCCATTAAAAATATATCTTAATAGGTTATAAGTAACTTATATTACTGTTAAAGCTTATTTTACAGACAAAAGTTTTTCATTTCTGATAAAGTTTTATTTTTGAGACAAAATATAATAGTCCAGTGTCACTGTCATCTGACAGTTCTTGTTAGTCGGATGATCTTCAAATTTGGTCATAATGTTTACCTTGTTGATTTCTAAGTTTGGTTTGAAACTGGGTCTTTTGTGTTTAAAACTAGGTCATAGATAAACCTTCTTTACACTCTTAGACGCTTTTTTTCACCAATCTATATCAAAACTTGGCCGTTGGAGGCTTACGCGTTTATTGAACACATCCTTGTTTTTGTTAAATTTTGACAAAAATTTGTTTAATTACAGGACAAGAAATGAAAAAGGTGAATGTAGGACTTTTTTTGTTTACAAGAAAAACACACCAACAGTTTTGTAATCCAATTTAATTAAGTCGTGGCCTTGATTGGAAGTTTTAACTTGTTATTTTGACTGGTTGGATATTGTTTTGAAAGTTTTATTTGTTTCTTGTTATTTTGACAATGGTTTGATTCTAGGGCTGTCATGATACGCCTTGAGTGTATCGCAATATATTACCAGGTTTTGACACTCAAAGGAGCCCAGGATCCAGTGTAGAGGTTTAACGATTCACATGACTCGCGATACGAAGTCACGATACGATACAATACGCTATGAATGATTGATGAAGTGAGTGAACTTCCCATATTGCTTTTGATCTGAATTGCAATATACCAGTTTATCGTGACAGCCCTATTGCATACTTTTCCCAGCACTAGAACCACAGCAGATAGTACAATTATAAAGGTCTTAATTGCAAGCCAGGTCTAGATTTCAGATATAGTAAATATTTAAGCAAAATAAGCCTTTATTTACTTTTCTAATTTATGACAGATTACACTTAATTGAAGCCTAATCAGGGATAATTTTTGACCGAGATATTCAAATGTCAAAATTTAATTTCAAATTTAATAAAAAAAAATCATTTTTTTTTTAAATTTCAATTTCAATTTTATCATGTATGTTTTTTTGTGTGTTTTTTTAACGTGATGTTTTAAGATTTTGAATAGTTCGGCTCTCTTGTTTGTTTTAGAAATGTACAAAATTTCACATTTATAAACAACTTACAGAAATTCAGATTTTCTTCAATATCTTCGTAATTGATAGAGATTTTTTGAAAAACTAAATATAGATCTATGCTTATATCATCACAAGACCAGTTTATAAACAATAATGTATTATAACTTTTATTTTTACAGACTTATTTCTCTTATAAAATATACCAAAATTCAGATTAGATATTGAAAATTACAAGGCTTTATTTCATGCTTATCGATAGTTTACTGAAATTATATAACTATGGATTATCACATGATAATCTACTGTTTGAAACAGTGAAATTATCAGAATTTGGTTGCCCGTTTCAACGTTGTTATTAAATCGAGCGTAAACGTCACAGGAACCAAATGCGCGTAACGTCGTTCTTTTAACCTAAAACGTTCTATCATTTTTGGCGCTGTTTTTACTTGCGCAACATATTTTACACATTAAAACTGCTAATTTAGCATAAAATAAAAAAAAGAATAATTGCCCATTTTTGTTAATTATCGATTTTATTTCAACTTGTGAACACAAAAAGTATATATTTTCACTCGTGACTTCGTCACTCATGAAAATATTGCTTTTTGTGTTCACTCGGTGAAATAAATCTCGATAATCAACAAAAATAGACAATAATTGTCCTCTATATATTATCATAGAAAAAGTGGGAACTTAGTGACAACATTTGTGGAAGTGGGAGACATGTTTTTGCATCAAAAACAACCTTTAATTTGCATATACTTTTACCAGAAATAGCACATGATTTTACCTCATCAAAATTGAATAAAGAATAAAGTAGTTTATCAAATTGAGCTGTAGATTTAAACAAGTCATAAAAAGAGAAATTTCATTTTAAAATGTATAAATATCCCATTGACTTTTAAAAAAAAATCTCATCAAATTTACACAATTGGGCATTTCTCCCATACATACGATCAGCAAAATTTATTCCTATCTTTATTAAGGTCTGCAAGGAGACCTGAACTGGTATTTTCAATCTTCAGTGTGTTGGCTATTAGGCATTTTCATTTAATTAGCAACTGTTGTGTTTGTAGGTGTGCTGACGAAAAAGAAACAGATTGCCATGCTGAATTGCTTCCTTTCAGATGTCGATTGGGCTCTATGGGGTAAGTACCATCATATTTCAATGTCTGAATTTTCAGCTATCATAATTTTAATCATATACATTGACATATTATGTTAACACCAAAACACAGTACAGTTATTGAGTCAAGTTAAAAACTTAATTAAAAACAAGAGCATCTCTTTTAGTAATCATGCTTTTGATCTTCATTCATACACCACTTTTAAGGTCGCAGTTTTATGTAGTTAAAGCTTGTAGCAAAGCAAGAGAAAAAGCTGGCAGCTGGGGTCATACACGTTTTTGAATGCAGTTTTTTAGCTCCCCTGAGCACAAAGAGCTCATGGGGAGGTATTGGGATACTATGATGTCCGTCGTGCGTCGTGTGTCAACAATTTCTTTAAACAACATCACCTCCTAAACTACAAGTCCAATTTCAACCAAACTTCACAGGAATGATCCTTGGGTGGTCCTTTCTTAAAATAGCTAAAATGACCTTGACCCAATTAAAAACTAGGTCACCAGGTCAAATTATGTGAAATCCTATAAACGACATCTCCTTTTAAACTACAAGTCCAATTTCAACCAAACTTCACAGAAATGATCCTTGGGTGGTCCTTTCTTAAAATAACTAAAATGACCTTGACCCAATTAAAAACTAGGTCACCAGGTCAAAGTATATAAAATCCTTCAAATGACATCTCCACCTAAACTATAAGCCCAATTTCAACCAAACTTCACAGGAATGATCCTTCGGTGGTCCTTTCTCAAAATAGCTAAAATGACCTTGACCCAATCAAACACTAGGTCACCAGGTCATATTATGTACAATGCTTTAAATGACATCTCCTCCACAACCACAAGTCCAATTTCAACCAAAATTTACAGGAATGATCCTTGGGTGGTCCTTTCTTTAAATAGGTAGAATGACCTTGACCCAAATAAAAACTAGGTCATCAGGTCAAATTATGTGAATTCCTTCAAACGACATCTCCTCCTAAACCACAAGTCCAATTTCAACCAAACTTGATAGGAATGATCCTTAGGTGGTGCTTTTTCAAAATGCCTAAAATGTCCATGACCTGATTAAAAACTAAATCACCAAGTCAACATTTTTATTTTACATTATAATTGCTATGTGACTCAGGGGAGCGATTCAGGGCCACATGGCCCTCTTGTTTTTTTTTATGGCTGCCAAGAATCCGGTTTATTACTCCCTAAGCAGCATTAACAGGATGAATGGGACTTGGGTTTACCCTCCGTCCATCCGTCACACTTTCTTATAGCACCTTCATTTGTTGTCCGCTTTAAAAGATATATAGTATGTAGGTACCTAGCATGAAGGCCTACATGTGGGTGGGGTTCAGGGTCATTGGGGTCAAGGTAATTGAAGCTGAAAATAGATTTTTCAACTTTTGCTGATAACCCTATTATATATTGACTGATACCTTAGATATTTGAGGTGTAGGTACCTTGCATTGAGCCCCCCACATGGTTAAGATCAAGGTCACTTGGGTGAAAGTCACAGATGACAAAATGAATATTTCAACTTTGGCTTATAGCACCTTTTTTATTGAGCGATACCTTAGATATTCCATATTAAAGATTTCTTTCATTAGGTCCTACACATTTGTGGGGTTCAAGGTCTTTCGGGTCAAGGTTACTGATGCTTAAAGTGTTTTTTTCTTCAACCTTTGCCCATTCTGCCTTTATTTATCGACAGAAACCTCAAGATATATGGTATTAAGGTACCTTTGCATAAAGGCCTAGTTGCCTGTGTAAGTAAAATTTCCTTTCAACAACAGAGTTAATTCTTAAATTATAGCATGGTATCTGAAATTTAAGTTTAAAATGCTTTTTTATTTTAGAAATACATGAACAGGAGTCGTCAACTACCGCCAAACCTGATGCTTCATCCCATACCACAAAACCTGATGAACAGGAGTCGTCGTCAACTACCGCCAAACCTGATGCTGCATCCCATACCACAGAACCTGATGAACAGGAGTCGTCAACTACCGCCAAACCTGATGCTTCATCCCATACCACAGAACCTGATGGACAGGAGTCGTCGTCAACTACCGCCAAACCTGATGCTTCATCCCATACCACAGAACCTGATGGACAGGAGTCGTCGTCAACTACCGCCAAACCTGATGCTTCATCCCATACCACAGAACCTGATGAACAGGAGTCGTCGTCAACTACCGCCAAACCTGATGCTTCATCCCATACCACAGAACCTGATGGACAGGAGTCGTCGTCAACTACCGCCAAACCTGATGCTGCATCCCATACCACAGAACCTGATGGACAGGAGTCGTCGTCAACTACCGCCAAACCTGATGCTGCATCCCATACCACAGAACCTGATGGACAGGAGTCGTCGTCAACTACCGCCAAACCTGATGCTGCATCCCATACCACAGAACCTGATGGACAGGAGTCGTCGTCAACTACCGCCAAACCTGATGCTGCATCCCATACCACAGAACCTGATGGACAGGAGTCGTCGTCAACTACCGCCAAACCTGATGCTGCATCCCATACCACAGAACCTGATGAACAGGAGTCATCGTCAACTACCGCCAAACCTGATGCTGCATCCCATACCACAGAACCTGATGGACAGGAGTCGTCGTCAACTACCGCCAAACCTGATGCTGCATCCAATACCACAGAACCTGATGAACAGGAGTCGTCGTCAACTACCGCCAAACCTGATGCTGCATCCCATACCACAGAACCTGATGGACAGGAGTTTGTAACGAGTTCTGATAGTGAAGCTGACTATCATTCAAGTGGATCTGAATGGGTGCCAAGAAATTCCGATGCAAGTGAGAGTTCTTGTGAGACAGATGACAGGAACAATAATTATAGTAAATCTGTTGAACCTCAGTCGATATCCGAAAGTTCTGGCATTGATGAAAATGATAGGAATTCAGATGTTTGGCCAATGTTGACGAAGGACTGCCTTATGTATCAGAACTCAATGGAGGTGTGTACAATAAATTCTCAATCACTATTAAGGAATTCGGAAAAAGATGTATGTAAAGAAACAAACTCGAATGTTTCGTCTGAACACGAGTCACTAGATGAAGAAAGTATTGAACGTGATAAAGAAAATCCAAAATTTTACATAAGGGCAGTGTTGAGGAGTGCCATCACTAAGACTGGAAAACTGAAGAAGAAAGACAGAGTGTATAACGCATTCCAATATTGTGAAGTCTGCAAGAAACGAGTCTCTAATTTTGCCCAACATATGCAAAGAAACGAAGCTATTCACAAGAATTGCCCTGAAATAATGACACTTAGGAAAGAGACTGATCGTACCAAAAGAGATGAATTAAGAAATATTCTACGTGGAAAGTACAATCATAGATATAACATGAAGAACATAAAAAAAGGTCATGGAGAGATCATTTTAGAGCGGAGACCTGTGGGCAAATTCCACTTAAAGGAATTTGGACCTTGTCCTAACTGTTATTTATGGGTTTCCAAAAGACTATTAAACAAACATCAGAAATCATGTAATGCCAGGAAACCATTAGTCACGAGTTCTTCATCATTAATAACGCAGTCTGACACACTCAGTGGAAGAATAAAAGATGTGGCTAGTAAAGCTTTGGTGAATGAAGTGTTCACCAAAATGAAAATGGACAACGTTGGAAAGCTCGCTAGACAGGATCCCTTAATAATTCATCTTGGGAATCAGTGGATGCAGAAAAATGTAGGGAACAAATTGAAAAGGGGTGCTTATACATCCGCAATTATGAGATTGGTTGCACGTTTGCTTTTAAATCTTCAGAATTTAAAACTCCTACCAGAGCCATGCATGTCCAGTTACCTAAAACCTGAGCACTTCGATACAGTTTGTCATGCCACTATAGTCACAAGTGCAACTAACATGGACGATGAGGAGGACCTGCTTAAACCTAGCAATGCAATAAAGATAGGGTTTGACTTAAAAAGGTTAACGGATGGAAAGATAGGACATGCTTTGACCAGTGGAAACAAAGCAGAAAGGAAAGAGGCTGAAGACTTCTCAAAAATGATGCAGATTTTTTGGGGAACCCGTATTACCAAACTAGCACGAGTCATCCTTGAGCAGAGAAAATTTGGCCAAGAAGTACCTCTGCCTCATCCAAAAGACATAAAGGAATTGTACATTTATCTTCAGAGAACATTGGCTGAACTTGATTTGAGGTCAACTAATTTTGACAATTACCGAGCAGTCTGTGAAGCTGTGGAAGCAAGGCTAATCGTTTACAACAGGCGAAGAACTGGCGAAGTTCAGGCAGTAAGGTAAGCAAGTAGGCTGCTCTTGTGTTTATTAATTACTCTACATAAGAGCATTGTTTAAAGTGGTGTTTACACTTGAGTCAACCATTAGCCCGAAAACATGAGAAAGCTGTGATAGATAAGCTATAGACTGTCAGCTTATATCGTACTGCTAGGTATCTCCAATGCAACACTGCGCCTTTCATGTCAACACGTGTGTAAACAGGACTTTAAGTTATAAATGATGTCTGATTTTCATTTATTTTCTTGTTTGGTATAATTTATGGTATGATGGTCGAGTGGTTAAAGAGCTTGACTTTCAATCTGGATGTCCTTGGTTCAATACTGGGTCTGAGCACTGGAAATTTCTGAGGTGATATTTAATGTCTCTGGCCAAGTGGTTGCGGTATTGGCCATTGGATTGGAGGGTCCATGGTTCGGTTCCGGCGCTAGCCACATATCATTGATGTTTGTCCTTAGGCAAGGCAATTTACTGTACGGCAATTATTATTATTACTGTAAAACCTTACTATCAAAAAGTAAACAAAAATCATGTATTCAAATTAAATGATTTTAAATAAACCATTAAAGGTCAAAGAAAACTGAAATTGTTACATGTACAATTTGGAACTGAAGAGTGAGCTAATGTAGTAAAATTTGTATATATAAATTATATGACATGACATAGTGGTCTTGTTTCTTGTGTTAATTTTTAGCTTTTCTGATCGTTGAATGTCCGTCATCGTTTTTGTCGTGCATCCACAATTTCTTCGAACTGGTGGGCGTGTCTCGTTTTTCCCTATATATTTATAATAAAATCTTTAAAAATCATCTTGTCTGAATCTACTGCTAGGATTTCATTATAAATTGGTAGCAATGTTCCTTGGGTGGTCCTTTAAAATAGATAAAATAATTGATATCCCTGCAGATATTTCCCTATAAAACTTGTTTAAAAAAGTTTCAATATTTTCCCAGGACGACCTTGATCCAAGGTGAGCTTTTATTTTTATTTCCAGAGTTGAGAGCTATGAAAAAAGAAGGAAGGGAGGGGATACCTATCACTTAATGGGACAGCTGACAGAATTAGAGAAGAAACTTCTGGAAACCCAAGAAGTCATGACTGTGCGAGGAAAGGTAAGAAAACTTCTAATCTGATTTTTATGCCCCCGCAATTCGAAGAATAGGGCATTATGCATTCACCGTGTCATGAATGTAACAGAATGGAACATGTCACACTAGACAAAGAAGGTAAAACTTGTGTCCGCTCAATCACTTCTACACCTCTTTAGGGATTTCATTTAAACTTGGCCACAGTGTCCACCAGCGTGAGAGGATGTGCAGAACACAACATCCAGGTCTTTGGCCCCAATGTCAAAGGTCGAAAATAGTGTAAATTTTTATAACACTACAACCAAGGTTTGGGAAGGGGTATATAGGTGTGAGCTTGTCTGTCTGTTAGTCTGTTTGTTTTTATGATTTCTGGAACTCGTGAAAGGCATGATGATTTAAATAATTTGATAACACAGATGTAACATCATTATATGGGACAAATTCGACTTTGGCATTTGCTTACTTCTGTGACAAGGCTGTATTGTGGGGGTATTATTCATTACTACTGTGACAAATTAGTTTGTAATAATAAATTTTAAACTCTTCTATTGATAGGTCGGACGAGGTGTGCCAATAATTCTACCTTTCGAGGTCAAAGATGCGTTGGAATTCATTACAGACAGAACTGTTCGTCGATCTGCAGGAATAAAACCTGACAACACCTACTTATTTGCGTCACAAGGTTTGTAATATCAGTGTACCGTTTTCCATGTGGGTATGGAATGTTTCCATATGCCATATCAACTGGCATGGTAAAAGTTTTAGCTAAATCTGTAGAGTCTCTTCTCCCATGTAAGCTCACCTTAGCTATAGTGGCATCCTGTTTTTATGCAAGATAGTGAGGTTTATGCTGTTGATTTTATGTCCAGTTATTGTATTGGTTTAATAATGACTTGTTAAGGAACATGTAAATATTACGTCAAGACAAAAACATGTATTTATTGAAAAAATTGCAGACTTGTGTTTTAGTTTGGGTAATATGTGTTTTAAAGATCTTTTTTACATGATATTTAGCTCGACAGTAGTCCATGATTGTATAAAAGAAATTCTATTTTTTCAGGGGATGGAGTGTTTTGGGGTTACGATGTGCTTTACAAGGCATGCCAAAGAGCCAATCTCAATGCTCCAGATAGAATAACAAGTACATCATTAAGAAAGTACATGGCCACTCTGACACAGGTACTTTTCTAGTTATATGTTAGAGAGAGATCAATGTAATGTTTATCACTTCTGAAAAGTCCAGTGGTTAAACATTCATTTTATGAAGATACAGCTGGAAACAAAATTGTGCCAAATAAGGCAAATCGATCAAGATAATAAACGAATCCTGCTTTAAGCATAAGACAAAAACTGTTGCGATCCTCTTGTCAACATTAGCAATGGCTTTGGTTAAGTTTTCGATTAAGGTCAATTTATTTCAGTACTATCAAAGATAATGTCTTGTAACTTTACGTTGGGTGTACTGGATAGAGCACTGGACTGTGAATCCAGAGGTCCCGGGTTCGAGCCTTGGTGGCGGTTCTACTGAGGTATACAGGCTGTGTCCTTTGGCAAGGCACTTCTCTCTAGCCACATACGTCATATTGGGACAATAACCGGTCTGCCCCATGTATCAGAGTCTGTCCTCTGGGCACGTTGAAGAACCATAGAAATTTGAAAGAGGATTCCCCTCTCTATAGAGCTGCCCAATATAACCATAGCTGTTGAGTGGCCGTCAAATCCAAATCAAAGACCAAAAAGAAATTCATTTCAATATGAAAATAAATGCGAATTGTCTAAACTTTTTCACGCAGCTATGAGCAGGTAATTCTTTATCAAGCATTTTGTCGAGCCCGCTTGCGGTGAGCTAGACATAGTCGCCACAAAGTGCCACTTTTGAGTGACTGCGTATGCGAGGCAGTCCGTCTGACCTTGTCCAGGCTGTAACTTCAAAACTTATTGTTCAATTTTCATATAATTGGTCAAAATGTTTATCATGATGAATTGGTCACTGGTGTGTCTCGTACAAAACCCATGACTTAGAGGTCAAAGGTCAAAAATGTGTCATTTATGCCTTGTCAGTGCCACAACAATATCTTCATAAAACTTTGTAAAAATGTTCATCATGTTCTGTAGGCGAGTCCCGTACTTTTGTAGGCGTGTCGCTTACAATGACTCTATGTCAAAGTTCAAGGTCACACTTAGAGGTCAAAGTTAAAAAACATGTATTTTTTGCCTTGTCCAGGCCATAACTTAATAAGTTTTTTTTCAGATCTTCATGATACTTCGTAAATATGTTTACTATAATATGTAGTTGTGTCGCGTACAAGGCCCCTGACTCTTATGTCAAAGGTCAAGGTCACATTTAGAGGTCAAAGGTGAAAATTTTGTAATTTATACCTTGTCTGGGTCATAACTTCACAAGTTATTGTAGTATCATTCTTCATGATATTTGGTTAATATGTTAACTATAATTATAAGATGTGTCACGTTCAAGACCTTTGACTCTATGGCAACTTAAGGTCAATAGTCATAAATTTGAAATTTATGCCTTATCAGGGCCATAACTTAATTTGTGGTATTGTTCACCATGCTGTGTAGGCGTGTCTTTGTACAAGACCCATGACTATGTCATAAGTCAAGTCTCGCTTACAGGTCATAGTTCATAAACATGTAATTTTTGCCTTTTCCGGGCCATAACTTGAAAAAGTTATTGTTGTATTTTCATAAAACTTTGTTAAAATGTTCACCATGATGAGTAGGTGTGTTGTGTACAAGACCCATTCTCTATATCGAAAGTCAAGATCACACTAAGAGGTCAAAGGTCAAAATCTTAAAATTTATACCTTGTCCTCGCCATATTGTTGTGTCTTCATGATACATGGTAAATATGTAGGTGTGTCGCGTACAAGAGCCATGACTCTATGTCAAAGGTCAAGGTCACACTTGTAGGTCAAAGGTCAATATTTTGTAATTTATACCTTGTCTGGGCAATAACTTCATAAGTTTTGTTGTATCTTCATGATATTTGGTAAATTTGTTAAATTCAATATGTAGATGTGTCGAGTACAAGACCCATGACTCTGTCACAGTCGCAGTTCGAGGTCACAAGTTCAAAAAGACTGTATAAATGCTTTGACATATGGGCTCGACATGTTGCCCCTTGAGAAGAAGAAGAAATGGGTCAAATTCATGAAATAGAGCAGGATTCCAGACATATGGTATTTTAAAACTATGATATGAGTTTAATCAGCTGGTGCTAAATTGCTTTTTAATTTTGCCGGTTTTAGACTTGCAACCACACCAACTTCAGTGGGTCCTCAACCACCTAGGACATACTCTTGATGTACATAAGATATACTACAGGTAGAATTACACTTTCATCCACTCTGTAGAATTTTACATGTATTTTAAATCAATGTAATTGTTGCTTAAATTCAATATATACAGCTAGACATCTGTATTGTTTTTTTGGAAAAAATTAAAGCCTTAAAAATACAGTCTTAGAAAACCATTTTTCACAAAAGTTGAATAACTGGGCGTACCGTATTCAACCCATTAACCACAAATGCTCCTATAAGCGCACAGGCAGGCCTTTTTTAAGAAAAAAATTGTAAGCGCACACTGTTTTGACAGTGATAACTTTCTTTATCTTGATGTTTTTTGCTTCCAAAATGTTAAATACTGCGACAACTATGCCGACGTATTTATATAACATCAAGATCATATAGACACTTTGTTTCGTACTCGATTATATTCGTACCAGATGTGCGCTTATTAGGTACATTTTCAGCTGGCCTTTTTCATCGCTTTTTGTCGAGCCCGCTTGCGGTGAGCGAGACATAGTCGCCACAATTTGCCACTTTTGAGTGTATGTGCGTCAGTGCGTGCGTCCGTCCGAGCTTGTCCGGGCTGTAACTTCAAAAGTTATTGTTGCATTTTCATATAACTTGGTCAAAATGTTTATAATGATGATTAGGCGTGTCGCGTACAAAACCCATGACTCTATGTCAAAGGTCTATGTCAAAGGTCAAGGTCACACTTAGAGGTCAATGGTCAAAAATGTGTAATTTATGCCTTGTCCGGGCCATAACTTCATAAGTTATTGTTGTATCTTCATGAAACTTTGTGGAAATGTTCACCATGTTGTGTAGGCGTGTCCCGTACAAGACCCATGACTCTATGTCAAAGGTCAAGGTCACACTTAGAGGTCAAAAATGTGTAATTTATGACTTGTCCGGGCCCTTACTTCACAAGTTATTGTTGTATCTTCATAAAACTTTGTGGAAATGTTCACCATGTTGTGTAGGCGTGTCGCGTACAAGACCCATGACTCTTTGTCAAAGGGCAAGGTCACACTTAGAGGTCAAAGATGTGTAATTTATACTTTGTCCGGGCCATAACTTCTTAAATTATTGCTGTATCTTCATGAAACTCTGTGGAAATGTTCACCATGTTGTGTAGGCGTGTCACGTACAAGACCCATGCTTCTATGTCAAAGGTCAAGGTCACACTTAGAGGTCAAAAATGTGTAATTTATGCCTTGTTCGGACCATAACTTAATAAGTTATTGTTGTATCTTCATAAAACTTTGTGAAAATGTTCACCATGTTGTGTAGACGGGTCGCGTACAGGATCTATGGCTCTATGTCAAAGGTCAAGGTCACACTTAGAGGTGATGTCAAAAATGTGTAATTTATGCCTTGTTCGGACCATAACTTAATAAGTTATTGTTGTATCTTCATGAAACTTTGTGAAAATGTTCACCATGTTGTGTTGGCGTGTCACATACAAGATCTATGGCTCTATGTCAAAGGTCAAGGTCACACTTAGAGGTGAAAGGTAAAAAATGTGTAATTTATGCCTTGTCAGGGCCATAACTTAATAAGTAGTTGTTGTGTATTCATGATACTTTGTAAATATGTTCACTATAATATGTAGGTGTGTTGCGTACAAGATCCATGACTCTATGTCAAAGGTCAAGGTCACTCTTAGAGGTCGGTGATTTTTACCTTGTCAGTGGTATATAACTTCACAAATTATTGTTATATATTCATGATACTTGGTCAATATAATCACTATAATTATATGTAGATGTGTCCCGTACAAGACTCGTGACTCTATGTTAAATGTCAAGGTCACAGAGTCAAAAAGACTGTATAAATACTTTGACATATGGGCTCGACATGTTGCCCCTGGGCATCTAGTTTGAAAACCTTAGTGCACTGTGCGGTTAATGGGTCAAATACGGTATACGGTTTAATTGAAACCGCATAAATTGCAAGTTATAAATGAATTTCAATGTGAATGTTTCTAAGGTTTCTTGTCTGTTATAATGAAGAGCTTTAAAAATGGGCATTAAACTACATACAATTCTTATATCTTGGCAATTCTGTCGGTATCGTAATACAGTAAAATAAATTCTAAATCTTTCAGAGCAACAAGTGATGTACTTGAGAGAACACAGATCGTCAAAATTCTCCTACTTCAAGATCATGATCGTTTGGGAGAATTCCACAATAAAAAGTTGGAAGATATACAGTTCACAGGTGAGCAATAGGCAACTCACTGCACTGCTACTGGCACCTGCAGGGTGATAATTGGACTGTGATCACAACAGCAAAAGTTGAGATATGCCTTGCGCGTAAGGCATAACATGAAGTTGGTATCGGGCTTCCCATATATACTAACCAGAGGACCATGTGGAAGAATGCCCAAAGGCTAAACATGTTTATTGTTATCCTCTATAAATATGGATAATAAGCAGTATATATATAAAGGTATTTCTTATGCTCCCGGGGCATCTAGTTATTGGCTAGTCTGTCTGTTTGTGGAAAAAACTTTAACCTTGATCATATCTTTTGAACTGTAGACACAGAGCATTCTTATTTCACATGTATATTCCTTGTGACAAGACCTTTCCATCTGTACCAACTTTTTTGACCTTGTGACCTTGACTGTGACCTTTGACCTATATTTAGAAAACTTACCTTGCTCATAACTTTTGAACTGAGAGACGTAAGGCTTATATATTTTACATACATGTATTCCTTGTGCCTTTCCATTGGTTCCATAAATTTTTTACCCTTTGACTTATATTCAGAAAACTTTACCTCAGTCAAAACTTTGAACGGTTTGGGGTAGGGCTTTCATATTTCACATATTTATTTCTTGTGACTAAAGAATCAAAACTTACAAAATCAATTATTTTTCAGACATAGTTCTGTCTGCCAATGATGGACGGGATTCTAGCAATGGTAGTCATGAGATTCGAGAGCATCTAGACATTCCAGATCAGTTACCTGCAGAAAGTTATGATCCGGATAATTTGGTTGGAGCGTTAAACGAAGCTGAACAGTTTGACTATGTCGATGAGCCGGTTGAAGAAAAGAAAAAAACTAAGAGGAAGAATGCACAACAGACCAAAGTAAAATGGACAGAAGCAGAAGAAATAGAAATACAGCAATTGTTCAGGAGACATTTCGAAAATAAAACGAGACCAAAGCCAGACTTTTGTGCGAAGGCAATAAGGTTAAGTAAGGCTAAAGGTGGCTGTATCTTCAAAAGAAGGAAAGATGTGTTGAAAAAAAAAGGTTTTTCGGATGATTGACAAACTAGCATGAAGAGTGTATAGCACTTTTGAAATTGCAATAATGAAACTAGGAGTTGTCTCATTATAAATGAAGAAGTTAGTGATCTATTGTTCTTCGATAACTTTTGACTAAAACATAGGTATTGGGACATGAAACCTTACGCATTAATGGATAGGTGTCGGATGAAGGTAGTTAGTTAAATTCTCTATTCTCAGTGCACAGATATCATTACAACATATGTATATGGGGGGGGGGGGGGGGGGGATATTATAATACTATAAAGTGAGAAAAGGGATAAATGTTACTAAAATAGAAATATTTAATTTTGATTTTATCTATTCATAATTTTAACATGTCCCAAATATTGCGTAAAGTGACATTTCCTTGTAGGTGAAAACAATACATTTTTCTCAGACTTTATCATAGACTTCCTGTTTAAATATAATTTCTGGTTTAAATATCTATGTTTCAGAGCTTAATTGAAATTTTAAAATGAAATGTAAAAAAATTGTGATGAACAATAAATTGCTGGATTTTGTTTTTTTAACATACTCCATAGGGATGATAATTAATTCATGAGTTGAAATTCTTTTTAAAGATTTAAAACAGGGGGCCTATGATAAAGTCCGAGTAAAATGTACTGTTTTCACCAGGCAGGTACTTGAAATTGTATTTCTCTGATTGGTAAATCAATTTTAGTGATGTAAATGTAAACTATGAACAGCGGGTTCACACAGGAAGTTTAACTATGGTGGCTTACATGGAGACCCAACACCATGTTCTTTTTTGGAGTCTTATTATGACCTTGTGACCTACTTTTTAGCTCGACTATTCAAAGAATAGTTAGAGCTATTGCGGTTGCCTCTTCGTCGGCGTCAAACTTTTGGTTAAACTTTTTATAAGTATCAATAACTCATTAAGTATGTATCCTATAGCTTTCAAACATCATGCACTTATTCAGTGTCATTAGGGGACCTTATATACTAAGTTCCATAACTCTGAACTTAATATTAATGAAATTATTGCCCTTTTTGACTTAGAAATTTCGGTTAAACATTTTAGAAATTTCGGTTAAATTTTTACCTTCAAATCTTTATGGACATTTCTTGTGAACAGTATTTCTCGGGAAACCGTTGGTCAGAATTTCATGAAACTTCACAGCAATGATGGATACCAAGCCTAGTTGTGCATGCAGTAATGCTGTTCCAGTTTGATAATATTTGACTGAGTTATGGAACTCTGAAATTTTTACCTTCAAATTTTTATAGACATTTCTTGTGAACAGAATTTTTCGGAAACCATTGGTCAGAATTTCATGAAACTTCACAGCAATGATGGATACCAAGCCTAGTTGTGCATGCTGTAATCCTGTTCCGGTTCTGTATTTTTTGGCTGAGTTATTGAACTTTGAAATATCTACCTTCAATTTTTTTTTTAAAGTTATGTGTGATAACTTTGTCAAGGTGCTGTCTTGGGGTATTCATCACCTTCAGTTACATTTTTAATTCTTCTTATTCTTGGAACCTTGGAAGTTAATACTTCTGAATCTATCGCGGCTCAAATTTTAAGCTAGTTCTTGACCTTAAGTCAACTTGAGTTATGTTATTTTGTTATATTCAGTCACCTTATTTAAAGTGGTTAACTGTTGGTGTCCCTTGCCTTAATGTAACTTAATTGTAATATTAGGGCCGCTTCTAACAGATTATAAAACTCGCTTTTATATAGCCAATTATGTTTTTTACTTGTTATATTCAGTTACCTTATTTAAAGTTGTTAACTGTTAGTGTCCCTTGCCTTAATGTAACTTCATTGTAATATTAGGGCCGCTTCTAACAGATTATAAAACTCGCTTTTATGTATCCAATTATGTTTTTTACTTGTTATATTCAGTTACCTTATTTAAAGTTGTTAACTGTTAGTGTCCCTTGCCTTAATGTAACTTCATTGTAATATTAGGGCCGCTTCTAACAGATTATAAAACTCGCTTTTATGTATCCAATTATGTTTTTTACTTTTTATATTCAGTTACCTTATTTAAAGTGGTTAACTGTTAGTGTCCCTTTCCTTAATGTAACTTCATTGTAATATTAGGGCCGCTTCTAACAGATTATAAAACTCGCTTTTATATAGCCAATTATGTTTTTTACTTGTTTTGTTATATATTCAGTAACCTTATTTAAAGAAGTTAATTGCTAGAAAAGCAGTGCATAGGAACCGTTACTGTGAAATTCACATTTCTTGAATTATTGCCCGTTGTTACTTTTCATACTTTATTTTTGTCCGTACCATAACTCCTTAATTATTGGAGCTATTGACTTTAAACTTCATAGTTAGATAGATCAGGCAGTACACAGGTATAGTAACACTGCACTTCATAGCCCTATGTTACTTTCTAAAACCATTTTTAGCTCGACTTTTCGAAGAAAAAAAGTCGAGGTATTGTCCTCACTTGATCGTCTGCGTGTGCGTTGGTTAAGTTTTTCGTGCGAGTCATTTTCTCAAAGACTATCAAAGGTATCCACTTGAAACTCAGAATAGTTATTCACTATCACAAGGGGAGTTGATAGTGGCAAGGCTGGTAACCCTGTGACCTGTATTTGTGGAGTTATCTGCCCTTGTTTCGACTTAGTACATAGAAATAATGGCAATTTTTTAAGTTGAAACTCAATATACACTTGTAGAAAATGATGAGCTACTTCCATTGACAAGAGGGGACAACTCTATCCAGCATTATTTAAGAGTTATTCCCCTTTTCCCACTTAGTATTTTACTGAAAAAGTCAATTTCTCAAACACTATCAAAGGTATTCATTTGAATCTTCAAATAATATTTCACTATATTGACCAAAGTATCTCCCCTTTTGGAATTGAAACATCTAGATAGAAAGAAAAAATTGAGATATTTCATAACCTATTTATGCAATAGCTTTGAAACTTCACACACTTTTTCTATGTTTTAAAGTTACCTTATATAACAAGTTCTATTAATCTGAAGATAATATTCATAAAATTATCTCCCCTCTTTGGACGAAAAAATTAATTTACAGACAAAACGCTGAAAGTCGAGCGTCTGTACCGTACGCGGTGCTCTTGTTTGTCTGGACCATCACTCCTAAACTACAAGGACTTCATAGGTATATAGATCTCATTGAGGATAATTGCAGTGGACAGAAACTGTTACAGTACTCTGCAATTCATTTTTATAGAGTTATTGCCCTTTGTTACTTTTCGTACTTTATTTTTGTCCGGACCATAACTCTAAGACTATAAGGGCTATTAACTTGAAACTTTTTAGGTAGATAGATCTCATTGAGGAAAAGTGCAGTGCATAGGAACCATTACTCTTTACTTCTTATTTCTTGAGTTATTGCCCTTCGATACTTTTCATACGTTATTCTTGTCCAACCTATAACTCTTAAAATATAAGGGCTATTAACGAGAATTGCCACTTAATTTTCCTTTTGTCTGACAACTTACATGTTTAGTCGAATGTGTCCTTAAGTGGAGACATCTGTCGTCAACAAAAACAAGTTCTATTTTTTTCTTGAAACTCTTTTATCATAACTTGCGATAACAATTATTAGTCAGAAATAAACAATGTTTCTAAAAATAAATATTGTCATTCCAAACATTTGAATAGTTATTTTTTCTTTACTTTTAAACTCGACTATTCGGAGAATAAGGAGGGTTATTCTACTCGCCCAGGCGTCAGCGTTGTTGGTTATTTTTTGTCGAGCCCACTTGCGGTGAGCGAGACACAGTCTCCACAATTTGCAACTTTTGAGTGTCGTGCATCCGTTCGTCCTTGTCTTGCCTGCAACTTCAAAAGTCATCGATGCATTATCATATAACTTTGTCAAAATGCTTATTATGATCAGTAGGCGTGTCGCGTACAAGAGCCATGACTATATCAAAGGTCAAGGTCACACTTAGAGGTTAAACGTCAAAATTTTGTAATTTATACCTTGTCCCGGCAATAAATTCACAAGTTATTGTGGTATCTTCATGATACTTGGTAAATATGTTCACTATAATATGAAGGTGTGTTGGGTACAAGACCCATGACTCTATGTCAAAGGTCACGGTCTCACAAGAGGTCAACTCGACATTTTTGTAATTTATATCTTGTCCCGGTCATTACTTACACGTTATTGCTGTATC
The DNA here is from genome assembly GCA_037043455.1 of Cyrtodaria siliqua. Lineage (NCBI taxonomy): Eukaryota > Metazoa > Mollusca > Bivalvia > Adapedonta > Hiatellidae > Cyrtodaria > Cyrtodaria siliqua. Next base: position 87,791 of record JAWPHD010006753.1, read on the forward strand.
TTCATGATACTTGGTAGAAATGTTCACTATATATCATACAATATGTATGTAAGTCTCGTACAAGGCCCATGGCACTTATGTCAGAGGTCACACTTAGAGGTCAAAGGTAAAAAGTTTGTAATTTATATCTTGACCCGACCATAACTTCACAAGTTTTTGTTGTATCTTCATGATACTTTGTAGACGTGTTCACTCTGATATATAGACATGTTGTGTACAAGACCTATGACTACATCAAAGGTCAAGGTCACACTTTGACGTCAAAGGTCAAAACATTGTTATTTATATCTTGTTAGGGTCATTGCCTTATAAGTTATTGTTGTATTCTCATACCACTTGGAAGAAATATTCTCACTGATGAGTAGGCATGTGGTGTACAAGACCCTTGAGTAGAAGTCGAAGGCCAAGTGGACACTTGGAGGTCAAATTGATATCTTATACTTTGACCAAACATAATGTCACAAGTCATTGTTTGTATCATAGTATTTATTGGTAGAAATATAAGTCTTTATGAGAAGTGGTGCTGCATACAATACCCATGAATTTATGTAAAAAGTCAAGATCCACTTAGAGATCAAGTGTGAAGATTTGGTATTTTAAACCTTATCTGGGCAATAACTTTATTAGTCATGGCTATGCATAGTTACATATAACTTGCAGAAATCTTCATTCTGATCAGTAGGCATTCATTGTGCAGGCTGTTTACTTTTTTTCAAATGTGCCAAGTCACTGGGTCAAAAAGACTGTATAAATGCTTTGACATATGGGCTCGACATATTGCCCCTGGGCATCTAGTTGACAAGGTACGTGTTCTTGTTATATCTTTGCAGCTACACCTCCAGTCTTGATGAAACTTAATAGGAGGATAGTACGATATATGCAACCCATAGAAACGTCTTGGTTGAAATTCCAAGCTGACTTGTGAGGTGACATTTCAGACTGTTATATGGACTGCAACCCATAGAAACGTCTTGGTTGAAATTCCAAGCTGACTTGTGAGGTGAAATTTCAGACTGTTATATGGACTGCAACCCATAGAAACGTCTTGGCCGAAATTCCAAGCTGACTTGTGAGGTGAAATTTTCAGACTGTTTTATGGACTGCAACCCATAGAAACGTCTTGGCCGAAATTCCAAGCTGACTTGTGAGGTGAAATTTTCAGACTGTTTTATGGAATGCAACCCATAGAAACGTCTTGGCTGAAATTCCAAGCTGGATTGTGAGGTGAAATTTTCAGACTGTTTTATGGACTGCAACCCATAGAAACGTATTGGTTGAAGTTCCAAGCTGGCTTGTGAGGTGAAATATTACGACTGTTAAATGGGCTGCGACACACACAAAATTTATACTGGCAGATAAAATTGTTTTGAGGAAAAGCCTAATTATCAAAAGTATAAGGTGTCTATGAAATAAATATGTTTACCTAGTTGATAAGTTATAAAACTGTATCTTTCGGAATCTAAAACTGCGCATGCATACATCATTTGGTCTATCCCTACAGAAAAGGACAGCAATTTGCGTGTAATTTAAATACATGACATTGTGTCAGATTTTAGTCTCTGAAATAATGCTGCAACATTGCCTTTTGCAGAAAGTATTTTTATGTATAGTAAAATTTTCAAGCAATTTCGATTGTTTTTTTTTTCGTTTTCTACCATTTGGATGCTGACAAGAAAAATTTATGACAAAATGAAATTTTGCTTTATTATGTTTGTAAATAAATAAGAAGTAACACTTAATGCACAATTTACATGGACAATTTCAGCCCGCACTTATGGACAAAATCGTGAAGCCCATTTGTACATTTCGTACTTGTTGAAGCCCACAAGTGAAAACAAGCACAAGTACATGTGCAGCTGTACGTCCGTCTGTCCGTCCGTAGCTGTACGTCCGTCTGTCCGTCCGTTAACTTTTTTTTTGTAGCGACTACTCCTCTGAAACTTCTGAATGGATTTTCATGAAACTTTACAGAAATGTTGCCCATGAAGTCTAGTTGATCCTAGCAAAAATTCATGTAGATATGAAATCCAAGATGGCCGCCAAATCTAAAAATAGGTTTTTAAAAAACAAGTTTGTAGCGACTACTTCTTGAAAACTCTAAGGGATATTGCTATGGGACTTTTTCTAAAATGATCAGCATGACATGATGTTGGTCCTTGTCGAAAATCGTTTTGATTCGACGTTAAACATGGCTGCCAGCGGCCATCTTTGTTTACATAGAGTTATATAATGAAAACTTGTAGCGACTACTCCTCTGAAACTACTTGACGGATTTTCATGAAATAAATTCAAGATGGCCGCCACGGCTAAAAATAGATTTTTAAAAAATAAGTTTGTAGCGACTACTTCTTGAAAACTATAAGAGATATTGATATGGGACTTTTTCTAAAATGATCAGGATGACATGATGTTGGTCCTTGTCGAAAATCGTTTTGATTCGACGTTAAACATGGCTGCCAGCGGCCATCTTTGTTTACATAGAGTTATATAATGAAAACTTATTGATCCTAGCAAAATTTCAGGTCGGTCGGAAATTCAAGATGGCCGCCACGGCTAAAAATAGATTTTAAAAAATAAGTTTGTAGCGACTACTTCTTGAAACTATAAGAGATATTGATATGGGACTTTTTCTAAAATGATCAGCATGACATGATGGTTATCCGAGTCGAACATTATTTTGATTCGACGTTAAACATGGCTGCCAGTGGCCATCTTTGTTTACATAGAGTTATATATTGAAAACTTGTAGCGACTACTCGTCTGAAACTACTTGACGGATTTTCATGAAACTTCACAGGAATGTTGCTCTTGATGTCTAATTGATCCTAGCAAAATTTCAGATCGGCCAGATATTCAAGATGGCCGCCACAGCTAAAAATAGATTTAAAAAATATAAGTTTGTAGCAACTACTTCTTGAAAACTATAAGTGATATTGATATGGGACTTTTTCTAAAATTATCAGCATGACATGATGGTTATCCGAGTCGAACATTATTTTGATTCAATGTTAAACATGGCTGTCAGCGGCCATCTTTGTTTACATAGAGTTATATAATGAAAACTTGTAGCGACTACTTCTCTGAAACTACTTGACGGATTTTCATGAAACATCACAGGAATGTTGCTCTTGATGTCTAATTGATCCTAGCAAAATTGCAGGTCGGCCGGAAATTCAAGATGGCCGCCACTGCTAAAAATAGATTTTCAAAAAACAAGTTTGTAGCGACTTCTTCCTGAAAACAAACTCAATCAGTAGAGCTTCAAGGTCATTGACCTTTGTTATCTAAGTAATTTAATTTCTGATCGTATAGCTTTTACTAATACATATACACGTTCTAACTGCTTAAGTCAACAATATGTGCCGGTCTGAAATAATACCTCGGAGCGGGCTTATTTATACTAAAATATCTATATGTTATAAAACAATGGTTCTTTGTTCGAGTCCATTAAGACACACGTGCTGACGTTAAATTGATGGTTATTGGCATAAGTATTTGATTCACACCAATTAGTATGATTCCTACCCTCTTCGTGACAAGACTAATGGTGGTACCGACATCTTATCGCCGTCGTTTTTATCGTGTTTTATGGTCAAGTCTAAGTTAACCGATCGCTAATTACTATATACTTGATCAATACACACAAAGGTTCCTTGTTAGACATGAGTGGCCGGAGTTAATTATATGGCTCTATTAGTTTTACAAGTGATTCGGCATGTCCCGTATCTTAATATTTCCTGTTGATCATGACCAACTTATTGAGCTGTCATGTCAGCATGTGCGTATTTGACATATTATATAGTTTATAATATACTTAGAGATATGACTATATTACAGCCCGTCAACGGGTATATATATAAGAACACATTACAATGATTTATATAGTCTGATCTCTTTCAGGAAATCTAAAACAAGACTAAAATCTACAGTATCAAATAACTCTTTCATAGTATTAACATTGTAGTACCTTTGACGCATAGGATCAAAGTCTACACATTCCAATAAGATGTGTTTGACCGTTAACGGTGCAAAGCAGGGTATACATTCTGGTAATTGCTCACCTTGTAATAAATATGAATGAGTATAACGTGTATGCCCTATCCTGCACCGGGCTAGGATAACTTCCTCTCGACGAATGGGTCTAGTAGAAGAACGCCATTCTCCGAGTAACGGTTTAATTGAATGGAGTTTATTGTTAACTGACAAATCCCAAGCGGTTTGCCAAGAGCTACGAATATATGTGTTAATACAACTTTTAAAATCAGTATAAGGTCGATTTGGTATTAGATATATGCAAATCTAATGCTGCCTTAGCAGCACTATCAGCTCTATCATTACCACGTATTCCTACATGGCTTGGAAGCCAGCAGAAAATATCACTGTATTTCGATATAATTTCATTAAATTTGCTTTGAAAGACAGTAGGGTCTGTACTGGATTTGTTATTATTACATAGATCAAATATAATTGTTGGAGTTATAATTGTTGGAGTTTCCAAAGTCCACGGTGGAATTTGTGGTACTTTGTACTTGGCAATCAAATTTAGGTCGATTTCAGTGTCTCTTAATTTTGGTTTAATACGAAGACCAAATGGTCGAATGGCCTTCGGTTTTCGATCAAAAAGAGGTTCACAACTAGGATTAAAAACATTATCGAAAGTTGGGTTTGAAGGGTTAGACTTTAATTTAATGGCGTATTGAAGAGCTAATTTGGCTCGTCTATGAGACAGTGATGGTTCATTGGCTTCAACATATAGACTTTCGGCTGGTGATGTACGAAAGGCACCTAAGGCGAGTCGTAATCCTTGATTATGTATAGGGTCGAGCATCTGCAAGTACGACTTGCGAGTCGATCCATATACTATTGAGCCGTAGTCCAGCTTGGATCTGATAAGAGATATGTAAATTTGCAAAAGGACTTTTCGATCTGCTCCCCAATTAGTGTTTGCAACAACTTTAAGTAAGTTAAGAGCTTTAAGGCATTTGGCCTTCAGGTATTTAAGGTGTGGTATAAACGTTAATTTACGGTCGAAAATAAGACCAAGGAATTTTGTCTCATCCACTACTGGTATTGGTGACCCATCCAGTGTTAGATGAGGGTCTTCATGATGTTTACGAAGTTTACAAAAGTGCATACATAGAAAATTTAAAACCATTTTCATCAGACCAGGTCTGAAGTTTATTGAGACATTGTTGTAATTGTCTCTCGATTGTATTCATGTTTTTTGCACGATAACATACAAAGTAGTCAACATATAGCGAACAATCACACCTGGATTGATGCATTTTACTATATTGTTAATCTTTATATTAAAAAGTGTGACAGATAGTATGCTGCCCTGTGGAACACCCATCTCCTGTTCATGAATATCAGAGAGGGTTGAACCCATTCGGACACGAAATTGTCTATCATCTAAGAATTACTCTATAAAAATGGGTAATTGGCCTCTAAGACCAATGTCATGTAGATCATTCATAATACCGTACTTCCATGCAGTATCATAAGCTTTCTCCAAGTCATAAGCTTTCTCCAAGTCAAAAAATACAGCGACTCAATGTTCTTTTTTTATGAAAGCTTCCCTAATAAACGATTCAAATCGTATGAGATTGTCTGTTGTGCCTCGTTGGCGCCGGAATCCACTTTGATACTTTGTTATCAGTTTGTTGGACTCCAGGTACCAAACGAGTCTCTCATTAATCATTCGTTCCATGGATTTACATATACAACTCGTTAAAGCGATTGGGCGATAATTTATTGGGTCCGTACGATTCTTTCCATGTTTGGGGACTGGAATAACGATTCCTTCCCGCCAAGAATCGGGGAAGATTCCAGTCACCCAAACCTTATTAAATATATCAAGAAGGGTAGAGAGACAGGATTCAGGTAAATGTTTTAGTAATTGATAATGGATATCATCAGGACCAGCTGATGTATCATGAGCCTTTTTAAGGGACTCTCGAAGTTCTTTGAGAGTGAATAGTTTATTGTATTTTTCCAAGTTTTCACTTGAAGTTTATAGGTCACAAACAGGTACGCAATTTCTGTCTGGACCGTCACGTCACAACCACTGCAGGGATTTTTAAATAACAAGACGATGTGTCGCGCGCAAAACCCTGGTCTTCAAGATCAAGTTCACACTTGGAGGTCAAAAGTCAAATTGTGTCCGGTCAATACCTCTGGCATTTATGGACGGATTTTCGAATAACTTGTCACAAGTGCTCACCACAACAAGGCGATGTGTCGCGCACAAAATCGGACCCAAGGTCACACTTAGAGGTCAAAGGTCAACTCGTGTCTGGCCAATAACTTTTGCATGCCTGTACGGATTTTCAAATAACTTGGCACAAGTGCTCACCACAACCAAACGACGTGTCGTTCACAAAATCCATGTCCATGGCTCCAAGGTCAAGGTCATACTTAGAGGTCAAAGGAAACTTCGGGGGCATTTATCACTTAGTGATATTTCTTGTTTAATAGTAGTTTTATCTTTATTTTTAATTAATACTTCATTTTTCATGAGTTTTGCGCACAATAGGACCTATTTATGTGTCGACGTGCCGTAAAACACCATGCATTCATTCATTCCAGGCAGTTCTGGAGAAGTCTTTTAAGCAAAAGCTAACGGACAATGGTAGGACAAAAGGCGGTCACAATAGCTCACCTTAACCAGATCGGGGCATCATATTTATCATAAACAATAATACAATATCACTTGTTAATGGTAGAATTTCCTTCTGTTCTACGCTCGTATATGGTTTGTCCAGCATTAGCTGACACCCTGTCGTTCCATTCAGAGAGATATAGGTCTACGAAATCCTCTGCATTTGTTTTCTCTTCCTCATTCTTTTTTCTTAGCTCTTGACCTCTTTTCAAATGACAAAGTTTTTTCATTAACTGTCCTGCTTTTAAAGACAAATCTGGGTTTTCGAGCATTATTGTGCCACTGAGAGATTGATTCTCAGATACTACACAAAGCTGTTTTACTGCTTCAATACAAGTATCAAAGAATTGTTGAAATTAATTCTTCAATGGACGCATTATGTTTTCCAGACAGTTTGCGCAGCACTAGTTTCGGTCTGTTAATTATTCTCAGTTTAGACCCGACATCTCCAGCTCTAAGGTGACCTAACTTTTGAAATTGTACTTCACCAAACATCAGCAAGAAGCCATACTTCTGATGGCCATGCTTATTTTGTCATTCAGCATAGAGTTGATAACGTGATCAAAGAAGTTTGCATTACTAACTTGTGAGGATAATTGTCCTTTGGCACCTTGAAGTAAAACTGTGCTGATGGTAATAAACTGTTTTTCAGCTCTTACTTCTTGAATTGAATTTTCACACTGCGTCCTTAAAACTACAACACTTTGCATGTCTCCATAAGCCTTCGGCCAGCAAAAAGCAAAAAGACATATCAGAAGCTACACGGAAGATATTCATCTGCTGACGAGATCACATTTCTCCTTTTTCCCACAATAATAGTTTTTTAGCTCGACTGATCAGAGATCAGCAGAGCTAATGCCGTGGTGCGGCGTCCGTCCGTCTGTCCGTAAACTTTTATGTTTAGCAACTACTCCTCTGAAACTACTGGATGGATATTCATGAAACTTTACAGAAATGTTGCCCATGAAGTCTAGTTGATCCTAGCAAAAATTCATGTTGATGTGAAATCCAAGATGGCCGCCAAAGCTAAAAATAGATTTTTAAATACAAGTTTGTAGCGACTACTTCTTCCTTGTCGAAAATCGTTTTGATAAACCATCTTTGTTTACATAGAGTTATATAATGAAAACTTGTAGCGACTACTCCTCTGAAACTACTTGACGGATTTTCATGACACTTTACAAGAATGTTGCTCTTGGTGTCTAATTGATCCTAGCAAAATTTCAGATCGGCCGGAAATTCAAGATGGCCGTGGCACGGCTAAAAATACATTTTCAACATACAAGTTTGTAGAGACTACTTCTTGAAAACTATAAGTGATATTGATATGGGACTATTTCTAAAATGATCAGTATGACATGATGTTTTACGGCACGTCGACAAATAAATAGGTCATATTGTGCGCAAAAATCGACGAAAATATAAAAAAATAAGTATTATTTAAAAATTAATGTAAATATATAAAGATTAAACTATTAAAAAATAAGGGATGATAAGGTGTAATATAAACTATGTATGTAAATCAATAAATGACCGTCAACGGGTATATAAACAAGTATAAGAACACATTATAATGATTTATATAGTCTGATCTCTTTTAGGAAATCTAAAACAAGACTCAAATCTACAGTATCAAATAACTCTTTCATAGTATTAATATTGTAGTACCTTTTGACGCATAGGATCAAAGTCTACACATTCCAATAAGATGCGTTAACGGTGCAAAGCAGGGTATACATTCTGGTAATTGCTCACCTTGCAATAAATATGAATGAGTATAACGTGTATGCCCTATCCTGCACCGGGCTAGGACAACTTCCTCTCGACTAACGGGTCTACTAGAAGAACGCCATTCTCCGAGTAACGGTTTAATTGAATGGAGTTTATTGTTAATTGACAAATCCCAAGCGGTTTGCCAAGAGTTACGAATATATGTGTTAATACAACTTTTAAAATCAGTATAAGGTAATTTGGTATTAGATATATGTTAATCTAATGCTGCCTTAGCAGCACTATCAGCTCTATCATTACCACGTATTCCTACATGGCTTGGAAGCCAGCAGAAAATAATAACATTATCAATTATAAGAGAATTGTACTTTTTTAAAAGTTGAAGCACAACTGGGTTATCATGTTTCATATTACCCAGTGCTTGAAGAGATGAAAGGGAATCAGAAAATATTACAAAATGGTCATCATCAGATTCCTGAATATAATTTAAGGCAAGTTCAATTGCCTTAAGTTCAGCTGAAAAGATCGAGGCCTTGTCAGGCAGGCGAGGCGTTGTCAGGCAGGCGGCTCTTTATGCTGTGTTTGTGAACAGCTGCTGCAGCTACCTTATCTCCATCTTTCGAGCCATCTGTGTAGATATGTTGAAAGTCACGGTATTTCGATATAATTTCATTAAATTTGCTTTGAAAGACAGTAGGGTCTGTACTGGATTTGTTATTATTACAAAGATCAAAAATAATTGTTGGAGTTTCCAAAGTCCACGGTGGAATTTGTGGTACTTTGTACTTGGCAATCAAATTTAGGTCGATTTCAGTGTCTCTTAATTTTGGTTTAATACGAAGACCAAATGGTCAAATGGCCTTCGGTTTTCGATCAAAAAGAGGTTCACAACTAGGATTAAAAACATTATCGAAAGTTGGGTTTGAAGGGTTAAGACTAATTTAATGGCGTATTGAAGAGCTAATTTGTCTCGTCTATGAGACAGTGATGGTTCATTGGCTTCAACATATAGACTTTCGGCTAGTGATGTACGAAAGGCACCTAAGGCGAGTCGTAATCCTTGATTATGTATAGGGTCGAGCATCTGCAAGTACGACTTGCGAGTCGATCCATATACTATTGAGCCGTAGTCCAGCTTGGATCTGATAAAAGAGATCTACTTTTCGATCTGCTCCCCAATTAGTGTTTGCAACAACTTTAAGTAAGTTAAGAGCTTTAAGGCATTTGGCCTTCAAGTATTTAAGGTGTGGTATAAACGTTAATTTACGGTCGAAAATAAGACCAAGGAATTTTGTCTCATCCACTACTGGTATTGGTGACCCATCCAGTGTTAGATGAGGGTCTTCATGATGTTTACGAAGTTGACAAAAGTGTAAACCATTTTCATCAGACCAGGTCTGAAGTTTATTGAGACATTGTTGTAATTGTCTCTCGATAGTATTCATGTTTTTTTTGACGACAACATATAACAAAGTCGTCAACATATAGCGAACAATCCACACCTTGATTGATGCATTTTACTATACTGTTAATCTTTATATTAAAAAGTGTGACAGAGAGTATTCTGCCCTGTGGAACACCCATCTCCTGTTCATGAATATCAGAGAGGGTTGAACCCATTCGGACACGAAACTGTCTATCATCTAAGAATTTCTCTATAAAAATGGGTAATCGGCCTCTAAGACCAATGTCATGTAGATCATTCATAATACCTTACTTCCATGCAGTTTCATTAGCTTTCTCCAAGTCAAAAAATACAGCGACTAAATGTTCTTTTTTTATGAAAGCTTCCCTAATAAACGATTCAAATCGTATGAGATTGTCTGTTGTGCCTCGTTGGCGCCGGAATCCACTTTGATACTTTGTTATCAGTTTGTTGGACTCCAGGTACCAAACGAGTCTCTCATTAATCATTCGTTCCATGGTTTTACATATACAACTCGTTAAAGCGATTGGGCGATAATTTATTGGGTCCGTATGATCCTTTCCAGGTTTGGGGACTGGAATAACGATTGCTTCCCGCCAAGAATCCGGGAAGATTCCTGTCACCCAAACCTTATTAAATATATCAAGAAGGGTAGAGAGACAGGATTCAGGTAAATGTTTTAGTAATTGATAATGGATATCATCAGGACCAGCTGATGTATCATGAGCCTTTTTAAGGGACTCTCGAAGTGAATAGTTTATTGTATTTTTCCAAGTTTTTCGACTTGAGGCTCAGCTTCTTCTGTTCTTTTTGTTTCTTATTTTTCAGAAAATTTGGAAGAATTTTTTGAAAAAGTTTCTACCAAAGTGCTTGTAATATCTTTGACAGATGTTATATCTCCATTATCTGTTTTAAGATAATTTACAGAACTAGAATTACCTTTACCACTTATTTTCCGGACCATGTCCCATGTCTTAAGAGATGAGCGAGAATTCAGCCTAGAGACGTAAGATCTCCAGGATTTCCTCTTGCTATCCTTAATAGTACCAGGGTTTCCCCCAGGATCATAAGGCATGTTGCATGCAACATGCCTTCCTGGAAAACAAAGGAAAAACAACATGCCTTCATCAGAGCAACATGCCTTAAGATTTTCTTAATTTTCATGAATAACAGATTTAAAAAAAAGAAAAATAGAATTTCTATGGTGATTCTTGTTCCTTTTACACCAAAATCATAAACATATCTTATTTTGCCATTTTGCCATTAATAGGCACTATTTTTTTCAAGCCCAGTTTGGTAAATGTAATGTCAGAACAACATGCCTTCACAATTTTCTGGGGGAAACCCTGAGTACGACGGGCTTTCGCACGGAAAACTCTAAAGTTATCTAAATTTGTTTGAGTTGGCCGCAAGTTAAAATTATTTAATGCAGCTTTACGATCGCTGACTGCCTTTTTGCAGTCATCGTCGTACCATGGTTTATTTGGGCGTTTAGGATTTGCCGAGGTTTTTAGAATGGTTTGATCAGCTATATCATGAAGAGTTTTGGTAAAAAGAGCAGTTGCGTCTTCGACATCCTCGAAAACGGAAGGCTTTAATTGTTCCTCGCAAAGAGATTGAAACGTAGTCCAATCAGCTTTGCGAAGTTTCCATCGTTGCATTTTTTCGAGAAGTGGAGGGCCGATATTTTCAAGAAATATGGGGAAGTGGTCACTTCCACAGAGGTAGTCTCCAACACTCCACGAAAAATTCATCAAAAGCGTTGGATCGCATATTGTTAAATCAATGGAAGAAGGAGAGCCTGTAGCAGGATGTAAATAAGTATGTGACTTGTTATTAAAAAGACATAAATTGTTTTTGGCTAAGAAATCCTCATTTTTTTTTGCCTTTATGTTATGTTTCTTGAAGACAAAAGGCAATAGGGTTGTGTTCATTTAAAATTAAGCTGATTTCATCATAATTTGGTTTCAAACCTCGACAATTCCATTGAATGATCTTATTAGTTTTACCCATTATTGAGCGTTAAGGCGACTTTTATTTTTATTTTTGGCCTTAGATTTAGGAGAGGTCTTAGGAGACTCAAGCAGCGGCATCTCCACTGATGAATCCTCCTGCCTGGAAGAAGTCAGCTGAAGTGGCACCTCAACTAACTTTTCATGCGAGGATGGAAGTGGCAGTGCAGCTGCCGGCTCTGAAATGTCCATGAGCTGTTCGAATTTGTTATGCAGCTCAATAGGGCCGTTAGACACCTTTCAAGCTCCTTGTGGTCTTTGACACAAGAAAAAAGTTGTTCGAGCATCAGTAACAAACGGCTACAGACAGCCGACAGACGTTTTGCACCGAGGGTTGGTACTATTTTGGTGGATACTTTAGACTTTACCTTATCGCAATCGGTTAAATAATAAAAAGGTTATTCAAACAAGACTCACCTGATGTGGACGTTTCCGCCATGTTTTCTAATGCGAACGTTATTCAAAAGTCACGTGGGTTCCCCGTATTGTCAACTACTGTAGCTGTGATTTGCCATTACTTCTGACAATTTATCAAATAACCATTAAAACGTGCAGCTTTGCCAATTATATAGTACCTCGAAAGTATTCAGTAAGTTACTATAAATAAAACATTTACTATTCGACAATTGAATTTATATACACGGACATTTAGTATTCTCGATATTGCAAAGAGATAGGTAAAGCAAGGCATTTGACTGTCGCCTGATTTATATGTTTTATAAGCGAACTATACCACTGCCTGGTGTTATGAATCCTTGCTTAAAGCGACTGAATGCGATCTTGAAGAATTATACTTGTCAATCCAAATACAAATAAAACCATCAAACTGTGTTTCGGATTCATATGCAATGTACTATTCCCAACGATCCGTCCGATTGGATTATTGTTAATGAAATAGTTTGTTCTGACAAACCAGACGACTGGGCTAGTTTTTGGTTTATAAATCGTTTATATTAATTAATATGACGCCTTACGGCTCCTATACATTATGTTTTTAGTCGAAGTACAAGTGTTTTTTTTAAATTGTATGCTCAATATAACTATTAACAATATAAACACTGTTTTAAATTGCAATATCATCAGTATTAAATAAAACTTTTAATTAATATTAATGGTTTAGCAGCAAAACAAAACAGTGTGATTCGTCGTGTTTTTCAGGCCAAACATGTTTATAAACATAATTAAACCGAAGGTAACATTAGGCTCGTTTTAACACATCCATTATTTCATATGAAACTGCAATAATACGTGGACATTTTCGATATTTTAACGCAAACCTTTAAGATTCATATACTTTGTAAACTCAAAAGAAATCATCGACTGATTTAAACAGAAATTCGATACCAGGTCTTGTTACGTTGCAATAAATGATCTAATAGGACGAGAAACCCATCTACGGAGCAGTCCTCATTGTGACTTCATTATTTTCTATCTGCATTTCGGGAATGGCTAATTGAAAGGTAATTCATCGGTAAAAATACAAAAAACTAAAGTAGTATTGTCAATGGTAATCCAAAATTACAATTTTAAATATTGAACAATGAGAACTATGATCAATATAAATAAATAGACACACTCTTCCACTGCTTTAACGTTGAAATTGACGGCGTCAGAAAAAGGCACGGAGCACTAAAATGTTAATATAATATTAAATGATATTAACCTTTAATAAAACAAAAAAGTTAATACAAAAATGAAAGTAATTAAAAAACTTAAAATGTTCAAATCTTAAAAGTCATATTTTCTTCAAGATTGTTTCTTAATAAATTAAGAATACCAATACATATTAAATAAATATGTCTTTTAGAATGACTATTCTACTTTTTTTCCTAAATACTTTGAATATCTATTCCAACTGGATCTTTTCATGGATCCAGTTTTTCCTTAATAGTGGTTGACTGTCCTCCTTGAATGTTACTTTCCCTGTCCGATCTTTTTATATTTCCTTTTAGATCGAATTCATATTATCTCTATCCGAAGTTGTGATATACTTATAAAACATGATTATTGAACAATGCTGTAAAATAGTTATTTAATGTAAACTATGAATAATACAATAATCTAGTTAAAAAGCAATTAAGTTGACTAGTTATAACATGTTTTCATCATTTATAACGTTAGGTTGTTGTTGGTTTTCAAGGCGAAACATCGTAGCACACAAATGCCGTGCTCCATGGCGGAATATTTACTGATATAATGTAATTTACTTGATTTATAAAACTGTATTAAGTATTAATAATGTCCACATAATATTTGAACGGCCCTCGTATAAGGATTTTCATTTGTATTCGGACTGGCACCAATCACTCTTCTAGATCGCCTCCAATACCTGATGATGCCTTTTATAAAAAATAAATAATAATAATAATCAGACTGTATAACTCATTGTGATATGTTCGTTGACGGGTATTTGTTGACATCATATACAGTTAATATTTTACTACAATTATCATTCCGTATCATTCCACCAACAAAGTCGTGGGGATATAATTTGGCGTTCGTTCGTTCATCCGTTACATTTCACGTGTCCGCTCCATAACTCATATGCCTGGAGGGGTTTTGAAATACTCATCTCATCGAGAACGCAACACCGGGTCTCTATATTCACAGTCAAGGTCAAAAAGTATATGAATATAATAAGGTCCGTTTCGTATCCGCTCCATAACTCTTATACCCATGGACGGATGTTCAAATAATTTGGCAAACATGTTCACAGTCACTCCAACACGTATTACAACGCAAAGGTGAATCAAAAAGTACATCATAACATATTCAGTAAAAAAATAAGGGTTGACAACAGGGGTAACAAAAAGTTAAGAAGCTAATCTCATGGAAGGTGACGACTATGGAAGTGACCACTCCCCCTTATTATTTCTCGAAAATATCGGCCCTCCACTTCTTGAAAAAACGAAACGATGGAAACTTCGCTAAGCTGATTGGGATACGTTTCAATCTCTTTGTGAGGAACAATTAAAGCCTTCCGTTTTCGGGGATGTCGAAGACGCAACTACTCTTTTTACCAAAACTCTTCATGATATAGCTGTTCAAACTAAAGGTAATTTTAGTTGTGTAAATCATCTAAAAAATCACAATGAAGATATTACATCTGTCAAAGATATTACAAACACTTTGGCAGAAACTTTTTCTGAAAATTGTGAAGCAAATTTTCTAAAAAATAAGAAACTAAAAACTAAAAACATCAGCAGGTCCTGATGATATCCACTATCAATTATTAAAACAAAATACATGAAACCTGTCTCTCTACACTTATTGATATATTTAATAAGGTTTGGGTGACAGGAAACTACCCCGATTCTTGGCGGGAAGCAATCGTTACTCCAGGCCCCAAATCTTGAAAGGATCATACGGACCGAATAAATTATCGCCCTATTGCTTTAACGAGTTGTATATGTAAAACCATGGAACGAATGATTAATGAGAGACTCGTTTGGTACCTGGAGTCCAACAAACTGACAACAAAGTATCAAAGTGGATTCCGGCGCCAACGAGGCACAACAGACAATCTCATTCGATTTGAATCATTTATTAGGGAATCTTTCGTAAAGAAAGAACATCTAGTCGCTGTATTATTGGACTTGGAGAAAGCTTATGATACTGCATGGAAGTACGGTATCTGATTGATCTTCATGACCTTGGTCTTAGAGGTCGCTTGGCAATTTTTATAGAGAATTTCTTAGAGGACACACAGTTTCGTGTCCGAATGGGTTCAACCCTCTCTGACATCCATGAGCAGGAGATGGGTGTGCCACAGGGCAGCATACTCTATGTCACTATTTTTATTATAAAAATTAACAATATAGTGAAATGCATCAATCCTGGTGTGGATTGCTCTTTATATGTTGACGACTTTGTTATATGTTTGCGTGCAAAAAACATGAACACTACTGAGAGACAACTTCAACAATGTCACAATAAACTTCAGATCTATTGTCAATTGAATGTTGTTTAACGGCTCATCAACACAGTATAGGTTATTTAGAGCCACCCTAGAGAGAGGGTATGGATACACAGGAATCCGGGAACCGTGCCCTACTCTTATTATCGAATAGATTCCTATGGTTCTTTAACGTGCTCGCAGGATAGACCAATACACGGGACCGCCCGGTTTACGTCCCCATCCGACGGACGAGGATAAGGGAAAGTGTCTTGCCCAAGAACACACCGACGAAACCCAGTGGCACCACGGAGGATTGAACCCGGGACCTCCGGTTACAAATCCGCCGCGCTACCGACTGCGCCACGCCAGCCCTCTAACTTCAGATCTGGTCGGATGAAAATGGTTTTTAAATTTTCTAAATCTAAACCTAATTGTATGCACTTTTTTCAACTACGTAAATATCATGAAGACCCTCATCTAACACTAGATGGGTCACCAATACCAGTAGTGGATGAGACGAAATTCCTTGGTCTTATGTTCGACCGTAAATTAACGTTATTACCACACCTTAAATACTTGAAGGTCAAGTGCCTTAAAGCTCTTAATTTACTTAAAGTTGTTGCAAACACTAATTGGGGAGCGAATCGTAACAAGAAGGCAAAGGCAATATTAAATGCAAAAGACAACACAAACACAAAAGGTTTGACAATAGGGCTACCGCCTTGGAACGGTCAGTGGCAAAGTTGGCCACTGGGGGTTTAAGCCGGTTCTAGGGTGCACCAAACCTCACACTTACCCTACTGTCATCGCATTAAAACAGGACAGTGTAAATAAAGAAATCCCCGACATGATCTAACCTCTAACCAACAAGGCAGCATCAATAGGCAATATAAGTAAAACACAAATATGCTCGTGTAAATATGATACAAAAAAACAATAGAAAGCCACAATGAAGATACTCAGTGACTTTGCAGAAGCCAGAGCAGTAAGAGAATAAATCATTAAGGGCACGACAAGAAAGATCATGGACAAACATCAAACGCCACCGTCCCAATGGGCTTTAGGTAGGCGTCATCATAGGGTCCATAGCCTGTCCGGTCATCGTACAATTAAAGGGGAAAGCATAGTGGCGAACTGTAAAAGGGTCCACCACCAAGCATGCAGTCGTTGCAAAATGATAGGGTCATAACCTCTTTTGATAAACTTGTTAACAAGTTTAACAAAGATAGTATGAAAGTGATCATGACCAAGAATCTTACGAAGTTTATAAATCAATCATCATAGAAGTCAGGTTGTGATAGTCCTTGTCGCAGAAGAGTCCTTAAATTACTCTTATATTTAAAATGAAGATCAGGGTTACGATAATACAATTGTGCAAAGGTTTTACGAAGTTTATGGTAACGGTAACCCTGACTGAGTAACTTTTTAGTTATACAAAGATTACGAATATTAAAGTCCTCAACTCGAGTACAAGCTCTAGAAAAACGAATGAGTTGAGACAGATACACCCCATAAGAAGTTGCTCGGGGAACATCCCCATCCAAGTGGGGATAATTAACAATGCCAAAATTAAAATCATCTCTCTTGTCATAGATTTTGCTAATTATTTTACCATATTCAATCGAGAGATCTAAATCAAGAAAAGAAGCTTATTATCATATATATTTTCTTTATTAAGCTGAAGTTCTTTAGGATAAATATTATCAACCATAGTTGGAAAGAAAGGGTTGTCAATGTTCAGTATGTCATCCAGATACCGAGAGGTGTCATTAAAAGCTTCAATAACATCTGCCTGGGTATCTGGTGAAAGACAACATGAAATCTCTTTCATAGCAAAATAAAAACAGATCTGCGACAAGTGGTGCACAGTTCGTACCCATAGGGATACCAACAATTTGTCTATAAACGGTGGTACCATACCTGACGAAAATATTATCTAATAGGAAGAAATACAAAAAGATCGGACAGGGAAAGTAGCATTCAAGGAGGACAGTCAACCACAAAACACAGAAATAAACACGCAAACAGACAAACAAGAAGTCAAATGCAATATTAAATGCAAAAGACAACACAAACACAAAAGGGTTGACAATAGGGCTACCGCCTTGGAACGGTCAGTGGCAAAGTAGGCCACTGGAAGATGAGTGCTTCACAAACTTCATAGCAAGTCCACATAGTATAATTGTCTAAACTGCCGTTAGTAAAAAACGCTTTAATATTATTGCATGCCTGACTGCGGCTCGAGAGTATATGGATCGACTTGCAAGTCATACTTGCAGATGCTCGATCCTATACATAATCACGGATTACGAGTGACTCGCCTTGGGTGCCTTTCGTACATCACCAGCCGAAAGTCTATATGCTGAAGATAATGAACCATCACTGTCTCATAAACGGCACAAATTAGCCCTTCAAGATGCCATTAAATCTAACCCTTCAAACCGAACTTTCGATTCTGTTGTTAATCCTAGTTAAGAAGCTCGTTTTGATCGAAAACCGAAGGCCATTCGACCATTTGGTCTTCGTATTAAACCAAAATTAAGAGACACTGAAATAGACCTAAATTTGATTGGGGATTTCTTTATGTACACAGACCCGTTTAATTGGGATGACAGTTGGGTAAGTGTGAGGTTTGGTGCACCCTAGAACCTGGTTTAAACACCCCCTCCCCCCACCCCCCACCAGCGGCCTTTGACCGTTCCCAGGCGGTAGCCATATTATCAACCCTTTTGTGTTTGTGATGTCTTATTTGGCCTTTTATTCATCTTGAAATTGTTCTTTGTTTATGTGTATGTTTGTTGTTGACTGTCGTCCTTGAATGCTACTTTTCCTGCTCGATTTGTATATCTATATTGCACTGGTCATTGGCAAAAAGGGCATGCGGGGTTTGAACATCATTTTAATATTCAAATGAGAAAAACATATGTACCAGAGTCATCAAAGCGTATACGTTTATTGTTTATTCAAATCTGATTTTTACAGAGATTTACAGAGATTCGAATCATCCAACAATAGCCGGCGTCGAGGCGCCACATGTTTTACAGCATTTGGTCCTTGTGTCGGCGTCATACGAATGGCAACTTGGACGTGAGCACCCATGTAATTTGTCACCGTATTCACAACCTGGAATATTTGAATATTTGATTAAGAGATTGTAATCGACAAAATGTGTATCATGATCCATGTCAAATAAGGAATAAAATATTTCCAGCGGGTTTATATTGTGCGAGATCAAAACCTGGTGATTCGGACTTGGTAGCCCTGTTGTCAACCCTTTTGTGTTTGTGATGTCGTTTGGGCGCCCCCCTACTGTATCCGATAGTGCGACAAGATAAACCCGCTGGAAATATTTTATTTCTTAAGTCTAGACTGGCATCACCTTATTATTAAAACTACGATAACATATTGCTTGTTTTTTTCTGAAGGCCAATGTCCCCTAGTATTATTTCTGGGCCGTCGCTTTAAGTAGAAGTAGACTGTACAAAGTATCCATTATAAGTATGGTATCCGCAATGTTATCCATGATTGCCCAGTAGACATTTACAGAGTAGGCAAGTACCCAGTATAAGTACTGTTGCCCGGGACGTTACCGATACTCAATTATTTTCTATTAACATTAAACTTGATGCATGCTATACAGAGAGGTAGAGGCAAATGTTAAGTTTACTAGCTAATGACTTAACGAAATCTAGAGTCTGAATCAGCCCAAACTTAATCATCCTCTACAGTTATAAGACAATCAAGGTGTGCTTCTCGTGTGTAAGGTCAGGTCGACATCAAACATCTATATTCTTTAATTACACTTTTTATTGCGGTTATAACATGTCCACATTTACTTTTGTCTAGGCCAAGTCTGTGGTGAAATTTCATAAATGTTTAATTTAATAATACGATAAAATATTGATGCATGTCAAAAGTTTACATTTGTTCTAAATAAAAGGAACATGCGTATCAATATGTCCACATCCTGCGATTCAACCAATAAACGGATATTGGATTCAAATGCCATGTTACTTATTTATATCTTTGTGTCTCGTGTGAAGGTTGGCTATTGAGGATTTTTTAAAAAGCTATATAGACCTCTGACGTCACGTCCTTCAACCGTTAGAAAGTCATTTTAATTAAACGATTTTAAACGTCAAAAAACATCCAAAACAACGACTACGTTATTTTATGGCAACGAATTGAACAACAAACTGAACTTGTTTGAAACACGGTAAAGCTGCATATTTTACTTCCTTTGGTGCTGAGAGATGGACGTACAATGTAAGTTGTGAGAATATGTTTGTATTTTGTTCAATCTCTCGAAAATGTTATGTATAATATTCATACAAATCCATGTCACATAAAAAACAAAATATTTCCAGCGGGTTTATATTGTGCGAGATCAAAACCTTGTGGTTGGGACTTGAAACACATCGAAGCCGTGGGCCCACGGCCCTTGGTATCGATGATCTTCAAGTCCCGCCAACCAGGTATTGATCTGGGACAATATAAACCCCCTAGAAATAATTTATTTCTTAAATATACCTGTTATATTTCTCTTTATGCTGCCACACGCATCACAGCACACAGTTCGCGTGTAGTCGGAGTAACAGTGGAACTGGTTGTTCGCAATCTTTATCTGCTCGCACGTTAAACCAGATGTCGCTATACCCGGTACATTACCCCAGAAACACTCGTCTAAAACAAGATAAGCAACTGCAAAGTCATGTTGTTTTATAAACGCATCCAATGGTAACAGGTTAGGTCTTATACGACCGTATCGTGTATTTATAAAACATCCTACATTTATATGGGTTTATTTTTTTAACTATACTGTAAACATGTTATTTTGTAATAATGAGTATATCCTGTTGTATCATTTAGCGTATATTTGAGTCGACCTTGTTGTATCATACACATGTAGCGTATATTTGAGTCGACCCTGTTGTATCATATAAGGCATATTTGAATCGATCTTGTTTTATCATATAAATGTAGCGTATATTTGAGTCGAATTTGTTTTATCGTATACATGTAGCGTATATTTGTGTCGACCCTGTTGTATCAAATAAGGTGTATTGCGTCGATCCTGTGTTATCATATAGCGTATACATACCCGAAAGGGCAGGGGCGTGCTCATCATGGACACACACTGCATTCATGCACCACTGTAGAAAATAAATAATACAGGAACTAAATTTTATAAATTTACAATTACTCTGACTTTCATTTCGGCAGAGTTATTTCCCTTGCAACCTAACCGAGCTCACAACTCGGCAAAATATTGACAAAGAGGCTTTGCATTTGCATGATAACTGAAATTCATTTTGGCAGATTATGCTTTTCTTCGTAATACTTTAACCTGCAAACTAACCTAGCTGATAATTTGTCAAAATATTGGCATATGGTCATACATTTCTTCCTTATCAATTAATCAATGCAAAATATTGACCTATGGTCATGCAACTTGATACAGTTCTTCCTTATCAGTTATTCGTTGCAGAGTAATGTCCCTTTTCACTGCCTTCAAACTATATACTTTTTACTGCCGTTAAAGATCACGTTAAACAGTATTGTGCTAAAGCTTATGAAAACTCCGGGATTAATTCATGTTTGTGTATTAACAATTCAGGCGACGTTCTTGATAAAACTTGCACTAAACTTCAAGCTTCAACTTATGATTTTTCTACATTATATACAACTTTACCACACAACCGTATCAACGACAGGCTTATTGTTCCCATTCAAAAAACGTTTGCTAGGGAGAATACTACATTTTTGACCTGTAACAATATTAAAGCGTGTTTTACTAACAGCAGTTTGGACAGTTACACTATGTGGATTTGCCATGAAGTTTTTGAATCACTTATTTTTATATTAGATAATATATTCGTCAAGTATGGAACTACAGTTTAAAGACAAATTGTTGTTATCCCTATGGGTACGAACTGTGCATCCCTTGTCGCAGATTTGTTTTTACATTGGTATGAAAGAGATTTCATGTTGAGTCTTTCACCAGATACCCAGACAGATGTTATTGAAGCCTTTAATGACACTTCTCGGTAACTGGATGACATACTGAACATTGACAACCCTTTTTTTTCTACTATGGTTAATAATATATATCCTAAAGAACTTCAACTTAACAAAGCTAATATTTCAGATACTAACGCTTTTGTTCTCGATTTACATCTATCTATTGAAATTGGTTTGGTGAAATAATTATCAAAATCTGTGACAAGAGGGATGATTTTAATTTGGATATTGTTAAGGACACATTTCCCAACGCTATTTGGTCAATGAAAAAGCATGGGAAGCTTGAATATTTACAGCCAGCACGTTTCATGGCTGATCAACTCGGGTATATAAATTGAGGCCTGCTCTTAGTTTTTTATTGGATTAGGGGCTTTTCAAGCCCTAGTCCTTAGCAAGCCCCTAGTCCTTAGCAGGCGACAAAATTCGAGCACGCTAGAAGCCGCAACAGATCGTCACTGACGAAAGGTATCACTACGCTAACAGACAGAGCGTCAGATGTCATTTTGATTGGGTGTTCATTAGCATAAAAGAGATAAACACATCCCAATCACTGTATGCATATTCATATGGGCCCTGGCCTTGTGTAGAGAAGAAACAGTTCTCCTGATCAGACAAATACCATCTAAATCGTAAATAAGCTGTCGGAAATGGAAAGAAAATTGAAGAATGTGATGTTTGGGCCTATACTTTTTTTCTACTAAGACAAGAAACAATATGATATATTTTATCTCGAAATATTACAAAAAAGAGTAAGATAATGGACCTTTGGAAACGGCCGAGCACGACACATACGAAATATTGCAGTCCCGGTTTGATTGAGACTGTTCATGAGAGGTAGTGAAATATGCTAGCTACCGCTCACGCCCTCTAGCCCCGGGTTGAGCAGAACTCAATATTCATAAAATCAATAGTACACAATTGTAACCATCCCGAAGATGGCATGCATACGGCGGTGGACATGGAGTAATGTTTTACGGCGTATGGTCCCAGTATCTAATAAAATTAAATCCCCGTTTGGACCCCGTACATCCAGCTTTGCAAACCTGGGACAAAGTAGCTCATTTGCATATTATTGTCGAAAGGACCAATGTTTCCGAGCATAAGTAGTTATTTTTCAGCAAAAAATAATAGAGGTAAACATTTGCGATATCGGCGGGGATTTCTTTATTTACACTGTCCTGTTATAATGAGATGACAATGGTAAGTGTGAGTTTTGGTGCACCCTAGAACCGGTTTAAACCCCCAGTGGCCTACTTTGCCACTGACCGTTCCAAGGCGGTAGCCCTATTGTCAACCCTTTTGTGTTTGTGATGTCGTTTGCTTTTATTATTACTTTTGCCTTCTTGTTTGTCTATTTGCGTGTTTGTTTCTGTGTTTTGTGGTTTACTGTCCTCCTTGAATGCTACTTTCCCTGTCCGATCTTTTTATATTTCTTTGTACAGATATGAATAATGTTGCTCCGCATTAATAAATGATGGAATACATACCACAATTAAAAAAATATGTAAACAATAATAAAATTAGATGTATTTTTCGGTGCAAGCGTCGGAATTTAATAATTACAATCTGATCCCTTTGAACTCAAGAAGACGCTTTCCGACAGTTTTGTCAACAGGTCAATCCATACAATGTTCATAAATGCACTTACACCATGTACACTCAACAGAACTGTTCAATCTCTAAAGCCCCTAGTTCATCAGTGCTTTCAGCACTTAGATTTGTATAGCATTGCTATATTGCGGCTAATAATAGCTTAACAACACTTTGTAATTTACTTTAATGAAGAAATATATGTTCATAATTTAGCTTTTGAATACAAAACTTCCCTGGTAATTCTTAATTGTTTTAAGACCAAAAATCAGAGCACAACACAATATATATACAACATTCTTTAATGTGTTATGTGTACTGGTCATTGGGTGGGCCTCGTAATCTGAAGAAAAACTGAATATCACATTTTGCTCATGAAATTGTATGGCTAACAGTGATTTACAGTAACCTATAGAAATTCTCCCCCCACCCCCACACCAAATACAATAGGCTCGAAATATGTCCTTAATTATCCCCGAGCATCTTCTTATGGGGTCTATGTGTGTATCAACTTATTCCTTTTTCTACAGCTTTTTCTCGAGTTGGGGACTTTAATATTCGTAATCTTTGTATAACTAAAAATCTACTCCATCAAGACTACCGTTACCATAGAGGGCTGGCGTGGCGCAGTCGGTAGCGCGGCGGATTTGTAACCGAGGCCCCGGGTTCAATCCTCCGTGGTGCCACTGAGTTCCGTCGGTGTGTTCTTGGGCAAGACACTTTCCCTTAGCCTCGTCCGTCGGATGGGGACGTAAACCGGGCGGTCCCGTGTATCAGTCTATCATCCGGGCACGTAAAAAACCCATAGGAATCTATTCGATAATAAGAGTAGGGCAGGTTCCCGGATTCCTATGTATCCTTCCCCTCTCTCTGGGGCGGCTCTAAATAACCTATACTGTGTTGATGAGCCGTTAAACAACATTCAAGTTTACACTTCGCAAAATGTGATTATCGTAACCCTGATTGTCTTTCCAAATATAAAAGTAATTTAAGAACTCTTCTGCGACAAGGACTATCACAACCTGACTTTTATGGTGACGTGATTTACAAACTTCGTAAGATTCTTGGTTTTGATCACGTTCATACTATCTTTGTTAAACTTCTTTGTGGCTTTCTAGGCTATTTTTTTTTGTATTTATATATACACGAGCATCTTTGTGTTTTACTTATATTGCCTATTAATGCTGCTCTTGTTGGATAGAGAATAGTTCATGGCGGGAATTTTTGTATTTACACAGTCCCGTTTTATAGGGATAAAAGTGGGGTAAGTGTGAGGTTTGGTTCACCCTAGACCCGGGTTTAAACCCCCTGCGGCATTTTTTGCCTCTGACCGTTCCAAGGCGGTATCTCTATTGTCAGCCCTTTTTTGTGTTTGTGACGTCATATGCCTTTATTCCTTATTAACAGTGTCATTCGTGTTTGTCGTTTTGCGTGTTTTTGGGTTTACTGTGTTCTGTAAAAGCTGCATTTCCTGTTCGACTTTTATACTTATTTGTATAGCTAGCTTTTCTTCACTGAACTAAGCACGTGGCAGGCGACACACGATTTCTATGGAACACCCTTCTAGTTTTAAATATTTAATAATTCCTTTTCCGTATTAGACGCAATAGAGTATGTTTGTGTCAAACTCAATAGTTGTGATGAACTTATTGAATGACATTGATTTGAATTATTAATAATGAAAAGTATTTATGTTTGTAATCGCTATATGATATTCAGAATGTGTTGTGCAAATGAAGCGCGTAGGACTTATCCAGACTAGACCATTCTAGCAAAAGTCGCAAAGGAAATGTAGTATTCAAGGATCACGGTCAACCAAAAACACGCGTATCTAAGCAAACAATCATTACAAAGAAGAATAAAATGAAAGAAATTACATCACAAACATACACGAGTTGACAATAGGACTCCCGCCTTGGAACGGTCATTTGCAAAACAGGTCGCTGGAGTTTTAAACCCGGTTCTAGGGTGCACCACACCTCACTCTTAGCCTATTGTCATCCCAAGCATACGGGGCATTGTAAATAACAATAGGGCTCCCGCCTTGGAAAGGTCATTTGCAAAACAGGTCGCTG
Organism: Cyrtodaria siliqua; assembly: GCA_037043455.1. Taxonomy (NCBI): domain Eukaryota; kingdom Metazoa; phylum Mollusca; class Bivalvia; order Adapedonta; family Hiatellidae; genus Cyrtodaria; species Cyrtodaria siliqua. Next base: position 113,205 of record JAWPHD010006753.1, read on the forward strand.
GAGTTTTAAACCCGGTTCTAGGGTGCACCACACCTCACTCTTACCCTAATGTCATCCCAAGAATACGGGGCATTGTAAATAACAATAGGACTCCCGCCTTGGAACGGTCATTTGCAAAACAGGTCGCGGGAGTTTTAAACCCGGTTCTAGGGTGCACCACACCTCACTCTTACTCTAATGTCATCCCAAGAATACGGGGCATTGTAAATAACAATAGGACTCCCGCCTTGGAACGGTCATTTGCAAAACAGGTCGCTGGAGATTTAAACCCGGTTCTAGGGTGCACCACACCTGACTCTTACCCTAATGTCATCCCAAGAATACGGGGCATTGTAAATAAAGATAAACACACGATACAAACTGTTTTTACCTAAATAGTGTATGCTGCATTACAATGTACTTACAGTCTGAAATCATATTTTAGATTCCAATCAAAATCTAGACACCTGTTGGCTAATTTATTTAAATTTGTGTAGAACAAAATAATAAAAATCATTTGTACTACTTCTTATTTCTTATTTCTCATTCCATTACCGTAATGCAAGTAATAATCAATCAGTTTGTCTGTCCTGTTTTGACTAAGTGTGTCTATCTATATATACACCTACTGTATGTGTACGTGTATGGAACAGGATATGTGAGCCTAAACATATACTGACGGAACAGGATGTATGTGCCTAAATGTTAGAGTATGCTATTGCAAAAGACAGTCTGATTGGCAGAAAAAGTATATGGAACACCGTCTGTAGAATTCCCGATGTCCGAATCGGAATTCCGAAGATTTCCGTGGAAATATATCGGAAATCGCATGAAATATTCAGAAAATAAGTCTGAATTCGGAAAACCACAAAAAAATGCTGAATATATGTCGGACTTGGGATTTTTTTCCGCGGACAATATTCGGACATACATAAATTATAAAAACGGGACGTCTCATGTCTAATGCATACATAAGCCGCATATTGATTAGATGAGAAACTAGGTGGACAATTCAATTACGTTTATTTGAATATTTTATTTATTTCTGATCATTATTTAATATATGTTTTATCCGTATGATTGTGTTCTATAATATGGCAGAGTAAAAAGGAAAGTGTGGGATTTTCATAAATTTGTTTAGGGAATCCCTCAAATTGTAAGGTCATGACCTTCAGACACATGGAAGTGTCATTAAAAATAGATCGTCGCCTGAAAATACGTTTCTTTTTACGTGTATCAAAGCTGCATCTGTGCAGCAGGGTAAGCAAAGAAAGCATGGGTTTTTCGTTTGCACGTCAGATGGTAAAACATTAACCATGGAAAATGCAGTAGTGGTCTATGACCTAAATATATACTGATCTCTGTAATGCGTCATGGTGGCAACGTTCTGCATCATTTTTAGACAGAACTTTATAAAATAATATAGATATATACTTTTTTTTCAAATGTCCACTAGGCTATAAAAGCCGTGAGATCACAAAGTATAATATGGTAGCAGTGCAGTAATTATTACTTATACCACAATAGCCTAAATACACACTATGCATCGTGTAATACCCGAGGATATACACAGCATATGTTAGTTATTGTGGTATAAATACAATAGAGCATGAATCTTGCACGTGTACGGACGATAATGCACTCGCTGACGCTCGTGCATTATCTGCACTCGCTGACGCTCGTGCATTATCTCCCCGTACACGTGCATTCATTCATTTTTTCTTAATTCAATTTAAAAGCTTCAAAAATAAATATACCTAATACGAATTCTAAGTTTATTTGTTGAGTTAATTAATTCTATACATTTAATCATATTGTGACGTTTCCAAAAATATTTAAATATATATTGATTCCTTAACTCCGAAAATCTTTCACACTCTAATACAACATGAAATTCATCTTCTAACACTCTACAAAGATCACACATCAACAGGTATTATAATAGGTTTAACCCATCTGCCAGATTCAATTTGTAATGTATGAGATGAAACTCTTAGTTGTGTAATTGATTGACAAAATGTGTGCACACTTATATTTTCTAAATCCTTACTCTTTTTAAGAGGTTTCTGAGGATAATTACGAAATGCCTGCATACATGTTCTAATGCCAACTGAGCAAAATCATGTGTCCACGCATACACCTTTTAGGTACAGATAACTGAAATAAATAATAATAATAGTTATTAGTCACCCTGTTCCCAGCCGAGCTTCCGTGGATGTAAAAATGCGCGTGGTGTATTTTCTTTCCATTGGTTTATGAAAATAACAAGAACATTACCTTTTTATACCCGCATGATGTTTTATCGAACGCAGTTGAAGTAATACAGAAATGGGAATCTTTTGGATTGATACAGTTGTAGTGGTTACATATAACGCTGGAAATGTTCTTGCCATCATAGAACGACGTCGCCTAAAACAGAGTACTCGTTACATGTGTCATACCGACGGAAGATTTCGATTTAAACAAAGCTTAAGTGGTTAAAATCGGTTGATAAATAAATATATTTCAGGAAAATTCCCATGTCACATCCGTGCTTTAGGACATTTATTAATATTAAATAACACAATATAATATCAATGAGTTTTGATAACACTTTTAGGATGCCTTCTCAGCATGGCAGACACTTAGGGATCACTTTATCCGTCATATGTCGTCATCCATCATCCTTCGTCCTTCACACGTTAACACATGGTTATGTTCAAAACCCAGATCGTTCGTCTTGCGTTTAACCAAAAACTAGATTGGTCATATGCATAAACAAAAGCTCAAACATCAGCCATGTATCGAAACTTCTAAACATAAATTGTGCGGTCATCTTTAACACAGCGCTATTTGTCATGCAGCCGTATTTGAGATTAAAGTCAATCGGCATTCGCTTGCTTGATAAAAAACAGATTTTCCATATTCAAGACCCATGTCTATCGTGCGTGTTTGTCATATGTGGTACTAGTATTTTAATGTTGTTGGCGGGACAGCTGTAGATGTTCTAAATCTGACTTCTGGATCGATGGTCGGATATGCAATCAAATATATTATTAAAATGAAGGTTCCGGTATCTGCTACTACATTACCCTGCACATTGTAGATCCAGCGCCGTGTTTGTTGACACATTGTTGGTCAAATGTTATTGGTGTTGTGCTCTAAAGTGAATGAGAAAATAATGTGTTTAAATGGACACAATGTACGTTCAAAAGTGTTGACGTCTCCTTATTATTTATTTTCTAAATAATTTGCAATGATACAACTGATTATTAATAGTTATTTGAAACATTCAAATTTAATTACTCGTATGTTTGTATATTTCTAATTGTTGATTATATTGCACCAGTAATATATCTAAACCTATGGTAGAATAAAGCTGAAATACTGAACATATATAAAAGGGATAAAAAATAAAAAAATAAAATATTATAAAACTATTATTGTTCAGAAAGTGTATTGCAAAAAATACAGGAGGGGATTAAACACGACACAGAACAATATAATTATGTATGCCAGAAACACTTGTAAATATACTCAGTACTTTTGAAAATGCAACTCTTGTTGTTGTTTTTGAATTTCTAGAGATGTTAAAGAGCTAAAACGTGTGCTTTAACTGAAAGAAGTAAAGCATATTGATATGTTAACCTTTGTGACAAAGAGGCGTGTGTACTAACATGAAATAGAATTTTGATTTGAACAACAACAAAAAACAGCAGACTAAAAATAATCGAAAATCAAAAGAGTTGCCTTGTTACATGTACTGAATTTACAATGATTACGAATAAAACGTACGTTTTTTCAAACAAAAAGTAAATAATAGTCTTGACATGGCTTAAACGAGTGACAAAGCAAAGACGTATACAACTATAATACCTTGAAATAAAGAGATTACACATCTTTGGAAAAACAATTGTTGACTTTGACAGGTCAGAAATAAATGGGATCGGACAGTATATTCGTTACATTCATTAAAACTACCAGGTTGATCACGTGTGATTTGTTGACGTCGACTTACCACAGCGGTGGCACCCAGGCATGTTTCACAACAACTCTGCTTCTGGTCCACATTGTAGAACGGACAACTCTGTACACTGCATCCTTTTGTTTTGTCCCCGTATTTACAATCTGCACAGAAGTAAAAAACAAAGGGTTCTCTGGTGTGTTCATTGCTTTACCAACGGTGCCTTTGCGTTTGGGCGATGTGGTTTTTATTATCTCATTGTTGTACATTTGTTTTGATTAAATGTCATTGTTTTGAAATTATAAATAATCTTTCTTTGTACATTTAATCTCATTGATATGAAATAAAATCGCATTATCAATGAAATATAGATATACTTGAATAGTTCTGCACGATACTCTGAACCGTTTGTTTAGAAAGATACGTGTTTGGACATTTGCGAATTAGAAAACTATTCTAAAATAGTAAAAAATAAGCGGTATTCTACTTTAAAACCACAAATATTTTACTCGTAATTAATCACTACTGATCTTTAGTCGGGGCAACCTTAAATAGCCATCAGGCAGCAGTAAACAAACGCTTGTGTTAATGGCCATAAATACTGAAAATGGGATCCATTGGAAGCAACAAACACAATCAAAAAAAAGAAAGGTAGCAGACTCGAGCCTATTGAGTATGTTCATGAGAGTTAATAGAAGGTGCAACACATCTCACGACCACTAGCGCCGGATTAAGCGGTATTCTATTTTAAAGCCACACAGATTGGGCTTGGTGATTTCAAAAGGCCAGTAAGTAATAACACTACTGATTTGTAGTCGGGCGACCTTTTACAGCCGCCACACAGCATTGAACAAACGCTAGTGTAAATGCCAATAATAAATACTGACAATGGGATCCATTGGTAGCAACAAACACAATCAAAAGAGGAAAGTAGCAGACTCAGTTTTACTGAGTCTGTTCATGAGAGGTAATGTGAAGTGCAACACCTCCCACGCACCCTAACACCGGCTTAAGCGATATTCTACTTTAAAGCCAAAAAGACCGGGCTTGGTGATTCCAAATGACCTGTAAATGTTTAGTCGTTGCTATTTCCATAGCTGCCACAAAGCACTAAACAAACGCTAGTGTGAATGTCAATAAAATAAATACTGAAAGTGGATCCCTTGGAAGCAGCAAAACCTATTTTAGCCAGCTACGTGCTTAACATTTAATTCTGGACTTCACTTTACAACGCTATTTTAGTTCTGTTGCATATGTATACATATACTATAAATGTTCGTGTTATTTTACAGGTAATATTATTATCGTGTTATTGCGATCCTGTTTAAAAATAACGCGTAATTTAAAAAAGTTCAAATTGTGTAAATCAAAATGGCGCTATTGAGAGGCAATCAACAGCCTAAAATCCATCTCAGAGCCACTGTGGACTCCATTGTATGATGATAATGCCTAAACTCTGACCGAATCAAGCCTGACTGAATGCATTATCAAGCTATACATGTTTTTCCTGATTGATGTTTATACTTCAATAACAACAGGTTAATGTGAGGTCATGTACGAGTTATTGTCTGACTCGACAAAAAAGCTGTGGAAAACAAATGTGTATGAACGTGTGCTTAAACAGATAATGTTTTACCTGTAATGTTTCTTTGCACGGATTCACACGTGCCACAGCATACTTCACTAACGTATGTTTTGTAACAATAGTGTTGGTTCTCCGGAAGACCAATCTGCGCGCACGTTAGTCCGTATGACGCAATCCCTTTTTCGTCGCACCAAATGCACGTGTCTGATATCAAAATGGTGACAGTTTTAAAATTTTGTTGAAGACATAATAAAAACATGATACAAAACAATAGTAATACGCTGTATAAGCATTCGAATTGAGTTGAAAGCAGTTGGTTATCATAAACATCACATTAAAGCTAAAATACTAAAAGAAAATAATCATGAAGATGTTTTTAAACAGGGCACAATACAGAGCAACTAGCAAGAATTAAACTCATCAATAACAGACTATTTTTTACATATAACATGCAATACATTACATTGATCTTTATGTGAGGAAGCTATCCAGCCGGCTTGCGGAACGTCGGTGGTTCTACCCAGGTGCCCGCCCGTGCACGAAAATTGCCCGGAGGGGCACCTGGGGTCTTCCTCCACCAATGGAAGCTGGAAAGTCGCCTTATGACCTTAGCTGTTGGTGCGACTATAAAATTCAATTCAATTCAATTCATTGTCTAATTTGTGCCAGCCATTAAAAAGAGAAAAAAACATATGTATACATTTTTTTTATGTAACTTTTGCTGAAATCACTTGTCTTGAAATCAAACTGTGAGTAGCGTAATCTATAAATAGAAAGTGTACAGGTCAATCAAATACCATGACCAGGTATGTAAATAACATACGTATGCACAGCCATTTCAATTCTGCATATATTATGCATAGATTTTATTTATTTAAAAACAACTTTGACCGGATCATTTGAGATTTTAATTGATAGCACCAGCTAAGGATATCAAGGTAACATATTGCAAGCTTTATTGTAAAATTATCTTTATATTTCTGAGTTCTAATTTCTTTGGATTCACTTTGAAGTGCCCTATTAAAACCTCTTTATTTATATTATTTCAGTTTTGACATCATTTTTATGTTTCTAAGTAAGATAATGAGATGAGGTAATGCAAGTGTATGTATATGTGTCTTAGATATCCAATTTGTAATTTTCCTATTGTTCAAAGGGACATAATTCTTAAATATTTTCAAACACGTGTTGTTAATTGGTTATGATGTCTCTGTCTGTGTAAAGACATATGCATCAATGCATACTGAATCAATAGGACGTGTAGATTTAGTTTCGTCGTGGTGAAAGAAAATGTGTAACAACTACATATTTAACCAGGACCTGTTTATTATACATCTGTCTACTTAACCAATCGTCAAAATACATTGTTGCAGGTTTATTTATTTTTTAATATGTACAATCATGTGTGTAATTGGTCGTTCATATAATAGAATTTGTTTTATTATCCTCGTCAATAGGTGTCGGACGGGTCGAGGCATCCCGCCGTAGACCTTACAATTTTCGTAATAGTTCACGCATTAAGTCTGATAAGACTCATGAGCGTATGATTTATACTTCAACAACTACTCAATATAGATACAATGACGTGACAGTGTCATAAAGTAATTCAGGTAAATACATATAACAACACACAATAGCATGACAAGCAATATACACTATTTAAATGTAATTTTCGTTCATGCATTATGAGAATTCATGTTTTACGACAATGGTGCGCAGAACCTAACTTCAAAGAATGCATTTATTGTAATAATGAAATATTTGAATTAATAGAATTTTCAGTTGTCACAAAAGGTGTACCTAAAAGAAACAGTATTTAAAAAACACACAAAAACAACAACAATTAACACAAATTTCACACAGGAGGGTAATAGTATTGTTTACTATCACTTATCCGGTATATACAGATAAGTTTCTTAGTTCAAAGGCTTTGTATGTGTACATAGCCAAATCTTTTATTTGTTTCTTATTTTCTGATGTTATTAGATGGGTCAATTCGATCATGTTCGGTCTTCTATAAATATATGATTTTAAGTACAATTTTCTAAGGTCATTATATAAAGGACATTCAAATAAAAAATGGTATTCATAACACATTGCATAGTTTGCATTTTCTGTTTTCTCTCGGTGTTTTATTTGGTTTATTCCACCTACCAGCTTTTATTTCGAGCCTATGAGAAGACACTGTAAGTTTTGTAAGTGCTTTTCTAAATTTAATAATATTCACAGTATCTAGATAAGATTGGAATTTAAAGTCTGAGAAACACGTATAAAATATTGCTCTGCTAGAACTGTGTATTCTTTCATCCCAGTTTTGTACAAAATTATCTTTAAGGCGTTGCTTCAAGACAGATAAAAATATGTTCACATCCCCTACACCCTGTAATAACCATACCTCATAGAATCCCAAACGGGATAAACTATCTTTGACAAAAGACGCCCAGTTCGATTTAAATGGCAGTTTAATCATATCTTCCAACAGCATCATGTAAATGTGATAGATGTATTTTCTTTTATCTGAATTTAGAATTTTCAACCAATATTTAATGATTATGAAAAGTCGTCTTGTATAATAATTTATCCTTCCTAATTCTCCGTAGATAAAATCATTTTGAGTTGATATTTTTACACCAAGCAAAGTTTTGCAAAAATGTAAGTGCACACGTTCGATTTGGTTGGCTTTTCCAAAGCCCCACACTTCACTGCCATAGTTTAAGATAGGAGTAATTAATTTATCAAACAATTCAAGCGTGTGCCTTGTAGATATGCTTGTAAATTTAGATAAATATATTTTTAGTTTAAAAATTGCTTTTTGTGCTTGTCCCGATAATTTTGTCTGAGCTTCAGTGAATGCCCCACCCGTTGTAAAAATTATACCCAAATATGAAAATGTATTCACAATTGCTGTAGGTAATGCATTGTAATAAAATGTTAAATTTCTGGGCAATATTCCACCTTTCCTGAAAACCATTACCTTGGTCTTGTCAGTGTTAACTTTAAGTTTCCACCTTGTACAATAATCATGCAATATATCCAATCCTGATTTAATTCTATGGCCGTGTTGGCAAATATAATGATATCATCTGCATATAGTAATAAAAACAAGTTAAGGGAACCGATATCCACTCCGGTGTAACCTTTCATATAATATTCATCTTTTAAGTCATTTAGATACATTGAAAATAGGAAAAGAAATATAAAAAGATCGGACAGGGAAAGTAGCATTCAAGGAGGACAGTAAAACACAAAACACAGAAACAAACACGCAAACAGACAAACAAGAAGTCAAAAGCAATAATAAATGCAAACGACATCCCAAACACAAAAGGGTTGACAATAGGGCTACCGCCTTGTAACCGTCAGTGGCAAAGTAGGCCACTGGGGGGGGGGGGGGGGGGGGGGGGGTTTAAACCGGTTCTAGGGTGCACCAAATCTCACACTTACCTTACTGTCATCCCATTAAAACAGGACAGTGTAAATAAAGAAATCCCCGCCATGATCTAATATCTAACCAACAAGGCAGCATCAATAGGCAATATAAGTAAAACACAAATATGCTCGTGTAAATATAATACAAATAAACAATAGCCTAGAAAGCCACAATGAAGGTACTCAATGACTTTGCAGAAGCCAGAGCAGTAAGAGAATAAATCATTAAGGGCACGACAAGAAAGATCATGGACAAACATCAAACGCCACCGTCCCAATGGGCTTTAGGTAGGCGTCATCATAGGGTCCACAGCCTGTCCGGTCATCGTACAATTAAAGAGGAAAGCATAGTGGCGAACTGTAAAAGGGTCCACCACCAAGCATGCAGTACGTTGCAAAATGATAGGGTCATAACCTCTTTTGATAAACTTTTTAACAAGTTTAACAAAGATAGTATGAAAGTGATCATGACCTAGAATCTTACGAAGTTTATAAATCACATCACCATAGAAGTCAGGTTGTGATAGTCCTTGTCGCAGAAGAGTCCTTAAAATTACTTTTATATTTTCGTACTTGCAGATGCTCGACCCTATACATAATCAAGGATTACGACTCGCCTTAGGTGCCTTTCGTACATCACCAGCCGAAAGTCTATATGTTGAAGCCAATGAACCATCACTGTCTCATAGACGAGACAAATTAGCTCTTCAATACACCATTAAATTAAAGTCTAACCCTTCAAACCCAACTTTTGATAACGTTTTTCATCCTAGTTGTGAACCTCTTTTTGATCGAAAACCGAAGGCCATTCGACCATTTGGTCTTCGTATTAAACCAAAATTAAGAGACACTGAAATCGACCTAAATTTGATTGCCAAGTACAAAGTACCACAAATTCCACCGTGGACTTTGGAAACTCCAACAATTATTTTTGATCTTTGTAATAATAACAAATCCAGTACAGACCCTACTGTCTTTCAAAGCAAATTTAATGAAATTATATCGAAATACAGTGTCTTTCAACATATCTACACAGATGGCTCTAAAGATGGAGATAAGGTAGCTGCAGCAGCTGTTCACAAACACAGCATAAAGAGCCGCCTGCCTGACAAGGCCTCTATCTTTTCAGCTGAACTTAAGGCAATTGAACTTGCCTTAAATTATATTCAGGAATCTGATGATGACCATTTTGTAATCTTTTCTGATTCCCTTTCATCTCTTCAAGCACTGGGTAATATGAAACATGATAACCCAGTTGTGCTTCAACTTTTAGAAAAGTACAATTCTTTTATAATTGATAATGTTATTATTTTCTGCTGGCTTCCAAGCCATGTAGGAATACGTGGTAATGATAGAGCTGATAGTGCTGCTAAGGCAGCATTAGATTTACCTATATCTAATACCAAATTACCTTATACTGATTTTAAAAGTTGTATTAACACATATATTCGTAACTCTTGGCAAACCGCTTGGGATTTGTCCTTTAACAATAAACTCCATTCAATTAAACCGTTACTCGGAGAATGGCGTTCTTCTACTAGACCTATTCGTCGAGAGGAAGTTATACTAGCACGGTGCAGGATAGGGCATACACGTTATACTCATTCATATTTATTACAAGGTGAGCAATTACCAGAATGTATACCCTGCTTTGCACCGTTAACGGTCAAACACATATTATTGGAATGTGTAGACTTTGATCCTATGCGTCAAAGGTACTACAATGTTAATACTATGAAAGAGTTATATGATACTGTAGATTTTAGTCTTGTTTTAGATTTCCTCAAAGAGATCAGACTATATAAATCATTGTAATGTGTTCTTATATATTTATACTTGTTTATATACCCGTTGACGGGCATTTGTTGATTTACATACATACTTTATATTACACCTTATCATCCCTTATTTTTTAATAATTTTATCTTTATATATTTACATTAATTTTTAATTAATTCTTCATTTTTCATCATTTTTTTGCGCACAATATGACCTATTTATGTGTCGACGTGCCGTAAAACACCATTCATTCATTCATACTTTTATATTTGGAAAGAAGATCAGGGTTACGATAATAAAATATTGCAAAGGTTTTACGAAGTTTATGGTAACGGTAACCCTGATTGAGTAACTTTTTAGTTATACAAAGATTACGAATATTAAAGTCCTCAACTCGAGTACAAGCTCTAGAAAAACGAATAAGTTGAGACACATATACCCCATAAGAAGTTGCTTGGGGAACATCCCCATCCAAGTGGGGATAATTAACATCATCTCTCTTGTTATAGATTTTGCTAATTATTTTACCATTTTCAATCGAGAGATCTAAATCAAGAAAAGAAGCGTTATTATCAGATATATTAGCTTTGTTAAGCTGAAGTTCTTTAGGATAAATATAATTAACCATAGTTGGAAAGAAAGGGTTGTCAATGTTCAATATGTCATCCAGATACCGAGAGGTGTCATTAAAGGCTTCAATAACATCTGCCTGGGTATCTGGTGAAAGACTCAACATGAAATCCCTTTCATAGCAAAATAAGAACAAATCTGCGACAAGTGGTGCACAGTTCGTACCCATAGGGATACCAACAATTTGTCTAAGACGACAGGCATTCCCCTTGACGAACCCCTAGGTGACATTCAAAGGTATCACTCAATGTATTTTCAAACTTAACTTTTGATTTTACATTTTCATACAGTACATAGATCATAAGTAGTACTGTTTGGAAAGACTGACATTTTAGAATCAATTTCAATTTTCAATTTCAATTCTTTATTCGGCACAAACATTGCAATGTTTTTCGCCAATACAATACAGGCGGATACATTTCAATACATTTCAATCCAATGAAAAGAGTATGTTGTAAATGGACCTTATATGAGTCAAAAATGTATGATAAGTATACAACTTACGCATTTGAAATATGCTTTTGATATGCAGTAATTTATATTAATTAGTATCATGTAGTAGTATTTTGCTACTGCTGAAAAAAATAATGTAAATAACATATTAAACAAATAAACAAGATATGAGTATATTTACACTCAAAATACATGCCAGATTATATCTCAATGGTTATCAATATAGTCATATTTAAATTGATGCACAATTAACTGTGTGCAAGTTTCTTGAATGAAAAATAAACAACAAAGGAAATAAAAAATTCACGTGATTGTCCATTTTATATATCTCGAGGTATTCATGCAAACTTCAGTAACAGATCGAAAGAATATTTATATTTGAACGGTCAGTGCACATGGCAATAGTAAAGGCCAAAGTAAATAAATGTTTACATTGTGTGCATCAACTGCAAAAATGAAAGAACTGAATTTATTAATTTCTGCTGAAACAGGATTACACACATACATTAATAAAGCAACGTTATTTATTTATTTTTATTATGTTTTAGCGTGTGTGTTTCTGTTTTGTTTTGTTTTATTTGCAAAGGATATGTTTTAACAGTTTAAACAAATTGGATATACAACAGGATATACATGGTTAGTATACATTCTTCGAGTTACAAGTAAAAAAAGTAAGATTATCAATTGTTTACACTTTTTTCACGTTTGTCATTTGCTAAATATATGTACATTCCTAGTTTTTTCAACACGCCAGTCTGTTGTGATTTTAACAATGACTTAACCTTGTTTATATTGGGCCAGCTGCAATAATATCGCGGTAAACATTCTTTTCTTATTTCCCAATAATAGGAACATACTGATAAAAAGTGGGGTACTCGTTTTCAATGGATTACATATTACAAAAATTACACAAATATGCTGCTCTCGTTATAATCCCCTGAAACGTCCCTCTTCAATAGCTAGCTTATGGGCTGAGCATCTAAATCTAGATAATGCTATTCTGTGTTTCTCAAAATACAGTTTTCAAATAAGATCTTTTGCAGGACGAGTACTAGTATAAAAGTTTGAATGAAAATGGAACGTGGTCCTCCATGTGGTATGTATTACAACGGCAAAGGCCAAGCTGACAAAGCATAATGCATCGGTAAACAGAAATATAAAAAGATCTGACAGGGAAAGTAGCATTCAAGGAGGACAGTCAACCAAAAACACAGAACCAAACACGCAAATAGACAAACAAAAAGGCAAAAGTAATAATAAATGCAAACGACATCACAAACAAAAAGGTTGACAATAGGGCTACCGCCTTGGAACGGTCAGTGGCAAAGTAGGCCACTGGGGGTTTAAACCGGTTTTAGGGTGCACCAAACCTCACACTTGCCCTACTGTCATCCCATAAAAACAGGACAGTGTAAATAAAGAAATCCCCGCCATGATCTAATCTCTAACCAACAAGGCAAAGTCAGATCTGGGTTTTGCCAGCCTTTTGATAGATGATGCTTGGAGAGTGAATATATCCTCTCCGAAACTCTTATGTAAACGATCGCCACTTACCAGATACATGTTGTGCGTTGGTGTCGTGTACACAAGCACCATGCATGCACCACTGAAATACACAAACAAGAATGCAGTATGTGTTGGATAGTCGTGCATGAAAAGTATTGACATATTGTAGAGCTAGATTGATGCAAATGCAATTTCATTAATTAGTTTTGGAAGTATATTAAACTGAATTGGATTTTATAGAGGCACCAATGGATCAGATCATATGGCGACCTTCCCGCTTCCATCGCTTGAAGAAGACCCCTGGTGCCCCTCCGGGAAATGTTCGTGCAGGGGTGGGCACCCGGGTAGAACCACCGAGGTTCCGCAAGCCAGCTGGATAGCTTCCTCACATAAAGATTCCTGGTCTCATGAGGGATTGAGCTCACAGCGGTGAAGTTCACGTGATTTCAAGTCAGAGACTGACCAATCGGCAACGGACGCCCCAGAATTAAATTAAAAGAGTTAAATTATTTCGGAACATACACACAATCTCCTCTGGTTCCTACGTTGCATCTTTCAAATGCGAATGTCTCCACATATAAACATACACATCTGAAGCACCTTTTGGTCCATTAAAGTCCATTTTGTTATTATTTAACGTTAATGCAATTTCAGACGTTTGTTGATTTCGAAACTGATCATAAATGTCAGTCTTAAAGAAACTACCCTGCCAAATAACGGGAAAATTACACTACAGAAAAACGTTATCAAAACTCTATCCAGGTGTTCAGGTCATATAATAATGTATAATTATGTGCCGATTAAAAGTATAGTTTTATGGTAACTCTTGGTTAAAGCTGTTTATATTTTGTCTATAGAGTTTGGATTCTCAAAATATGTAAGTTATATAAATACCTCGTCGTCCGTAGGTTTAGAAACGGTGTACACATGTTTTGAAATTTGGCTGTTGGCGCGATAGCTACTTTAGGTTGAACTGTCAGAACATATATAATGATTAATTGAATTAACACCTCCGCCACACATCCTTGTGTCCGTCTTTCCCCAAACTGGATCTCGCGATTGTGGATTAACGCCTCGCAATATGTTCTTGATGTATTAAGGTGTAGTAAGGTAATGAGGGGGTCATGCACATGTAAATCAAAATCCTATCGGATCCAGTGCAATTTGGCAAGTGTTTTAAGGGCAGTAACGGGGTAATTATACGTGTGCAATTATTTTTTATTGTTGTCAAATCAGCCAGTAAATAATTCATTCACACACTGGTGTTTAAGTAAATTCATATTAGCTGAGTATTTGCCCTTGGCCAGACCGATAACTCGGCCATTATGAATAAATTAGTAACACAATGTCACGTACTTTTTGGTTTCCGCACGGTGTCTTGTCATATGCAGTTGTACTTGAGCACTGGGTACCGCCGTGTGGGTCCGAACAATAGAAATCCGAACAAACAATGTCGGCTACTATCTTGCCGGTGTATGGTGAAGCAGTCTGTAAAATACATGACGGTGTATGGTGAAGCAGTCTGTAAAATACATGTCGGTGTAATAATAATAATAATAATAATTATATCGGCTACTATTATGCTGAAGAAGTCTGTAAAATACATGACGGTGTATGGTGAAGCAGTCTGTAACATACATGACGGTGTATGTTGAAGCAGTCTGTAAAATACATGAACAGTTAACTACAGGTTAGTGACCTTGAAGCTGTACCGATAGGATATTGATAGCCATATCAGCCATGGGGATATGAGGAGAGATGAGTACTGGTGATTACATGTGATAATTATAGAAGAGATGTGATTACAGGTGACAGAAGGGAGGTGATTACATGTGAGAGACGGGAGTTGATTACATGCGCCAGAAGGGAGGTGATTACAGGTGATAGACGGAAGTTGATTACATGTGCCAGAAGGGGGGTGATTACAGTTGATAGAAGGGAGGTGGTTACAGGTGATAGAAGGGAGGTGATTACATGTTCCAGAAGGGAGGTGATTACAGTTGATAGACGGAAGTTGATTACATGTGCCAGAAGGGGGGTGATTACAGGTGATAGAAGGGAGGTGATTACAGGTGATAGAAGGGAGGTGATTACAGGTGATAGAAAGAAGGTTATTACAGGTGACAGAAGGGAGGGGATTACAGGTATAGAGGGTAGGTGTTTATAGGTGATAGAAGGGAGGTGATTACATGTGACAGAAGGGAGGTGATTACAGGTGATAGAAAGGAGGTGATTACATGTGACAGAAGGGAGGTGATTACATGTGATAGAAAGGAGGCGATAACATGTGGTAGAAGGGAGGTGATTACATGTGATAGAAGGGAGGTGATTACAGGTGATAGAAAGGAGGTGATTACATGTGCCAGAAGGGGGGGTGATTACAGATGATAGAAGGGAGGGTATTACAGGTGATAGAAGGGAGGTGATTACAGGGGATAGAAAGAAGGTGATTAAAGGTGACAGAAGGGAGGGGATTACAGGTATAGAAAGTAGGTGTTTATAGGTGATAGAATGGAGGTGATTACATGTGACAGAAGGGAGGTGATTACAGGTGATAGAAAGGAGGTGATTACATGTGATAGAAAGGAGGTGATTACATGTGACAGAAGGGAGGTGATTACATGTGATAGAAGAGAGGTGATAACAGGTGATAGAAAGGAGGTGATTACATGTGAAAGAAGGAAGGTGATTACAGGTGATAAAAATGAGGTGATTACATGTGACAGAAGGGAGGTGATTACATGTGATAGAAGGGAGGTGATTACAGGTGATAGAAAGGAGGTGATTACATGTGACAGAAGGGAAGTGATTACATGTGATAGAAGGGAGGTGATTACAGGTGATAGAAAGGAGGTGATTACAGGTATAGAAGGGAGGTGATTACAGGTGGGAGAAAGGTGATGATTACAACTGATAGAAGGGAGGTGATTACAGGTGATAGAAGGGAGGTGATTACAGGTGAAAGAAGGGTGAGAATGGAGGTGATTACAGGTGATAGAATGGAGGTGATTACAGGTTATAGAAAGGATTTGATTGCATGTTATTGAAGGGAGGTGATTACAGGTGATAGACGGGAGTTGATTACTGCTGATAGATGGAGGTTTTTAAGGTAATAAAAGGGAGGTGATTACATGTAACTAAAGGGGGTGATAACAGGTAGATAAAAGAGATGATTACAGGTGATAGAAGGGAGGTTATTACACGTGAACAAAGGGAAATGATAACAGGTGTTAGAAGAAAGGCGATTACAGGAGATAGAAGGGAGGTGATTATAGGTGATAGACGGGAGGTGATAACACGTGATAGAAAGGTGATTACATGTGATAGAAGGGAGGTGATTACATGTGATATAATGGAAGCGATTACCTGTGATAGAATGGAGGCGATTACAGGTGAAAGAATGGAAGTGATTACAGGTTATAGAAGGGAGTTAATAACAGGTTATAGAAGGGAGTTAATTACAGGTTATAGAAGGGAGGTGAGTACAGATGATAAACGGGAGTTGATAACTGGTGATAGATGGAGGTTATTAAGGTAATAAAGTGGAGGTTATTACAGATGAGAGAAAAGAAATGATTGCACATGATACAAGGGAGGTTATTACACGTGACAGAAGGGAGATGATAACAGGGAATAGAAAAAAGGTGATTACAGAAGATAAAGGGAGGTGATTACATGTGAGTGATAGTAGGGAGGTGCTTACAGTTGATAGAAGGGAGATGATTACATGTGATAGAAGGGAGGCGATTACAGGTGATAGAAGGTAGATGATTACATGTGATAGAAGGGAGGCGATTACATGTGATAGAAGGGAGGTGATTACATGTGATAGAAGGGAGCAGACTACAGGTGATAGAATGGAGGTGATTACAGGTGATAGAAGGGAGGTGATTACATGTGATAGAAGGGAGCAGACAACATGTGATAGAAGGGAGCAGACTACATGTGATAGAAGGGAGGTGATTACATGTGATAGAATGGAGGTGATTACATGTGATAGAAGGGAGGTGATAGAAGGGAGGTGATTACAGGTATAGAAGGGAGGTGATTACAGGTGGGAAAAGGGTGGTGATTATAGGTGATAAAAGGGAGGTGATAGAGGGGAGGTGATTACAGGTGAAAGAAGGGTGAAATGGAGGTGATTACAAGTGATACAATGGAGGTGATTACAGGTTACAGAAAGGATTTGATTACAGGTGATAGACGGGAGGTGATTACAGGTGATAGACGGGAGGTGATTACTGCTGATAGATGGAGGTTATTAAGGTAATAAAAGGGAGGTGATTACAGGTAGATAAAAGAGATGATTACAGGTGATAGAAGGGAGGTTATTACACGTGAACACAGGGAAATGATAACAGGTGTTAGAAGGAAGGTGATTACAGGAGATAAAAGGGAGGTGATTGTAGGTGATAGACTGGAGGTGATAACACGTGATAGAAGGGAGGTGATTACATGTGATAGAAGGGTGGTGATTACATGTGATATAATGGAAGCGATTACCTGTGATAGAAGGGGCGATTACATATGATAGAATGGAGGTGATTACAGGTGAAAGAATGGAAGTGATTGCAGGTTATAGAAGGGAGTTAATTACAGGTTATAGAAGGGAGGTGAGTACAGGTGATAGACGGGAGTTGATAACTGGTGATAGATGGAGGTTATTAAAGTAATAAAAGGGAGGTTATTACAGATGAGAGAAAGGAAATGATTACACATGATAGAAGGGAGGTTATTACACGTGACAGAAGGGAGATGATAACAGGGGATAGAAAGAAGGTGATTAATTTACAAAAGATAAAGGGAGGTTATTACATGTGAGTGATAGAAGGGAGGTGATTACATTTGATAGAAGGGAGGTGATTACATGTGAAAGGCTAGAAGGAACGTGATTATAGGTTGTGCTATCCCCAATAAGGGGAGGGAATAAACGATTGGACTATCTACAATCAGGGGAGGGGATTACGGGTTGGGCAATATCCAGTAAGGGTTTGGGCTCTCTCCAACATGCGCGATGTACTCACCCTGCACATTGTCGAGCCGGTGCCGATTTTATTGGCGCATTGATCATCAAAACTAAGTAGCGTAGAATTCTGCGAACAAATGGAAAATAAAGCGATAAAAAAACACAAGGTTTAATTAATAATGTGCTGGTATGTTAATGTTTTCTCATAACATGGTTGGCCTAGTGGCGTTTAATTTAAAGAATATGTGAAATAGCATCTCGATTTATTATTCCAATATCATGTTTAACACAAATATGCCTGCATATACATAAAAGGTAATAGCATGTTTGAGTTTTCAATTTTTCTGTGTGTATTCTACTAGAGGTTTAATATCGTATTGGTGTAATATTACCAGCAAGTAGTTAATATATACAAAAGCAATGTGCTTTGAACTGTTCAGATTATTATTATTAATAATCTGCAAATACGCAAGTTACGTAGAAACCCTAACGGACGCCGCAAGTTTTAAAAGCATCAAAATTGCCAAGTGTTATTTTTAAATTTCAGCATGTTTTAGTTATTTGAGAACCTACTCCAACAGGGGCAGTGTGGCAAGTTTCACAACACTGAGCCCTCTCATCTGTGCTGTAGAACGGACAACTCTGCACGGTACACCCTAGCTTTTTGTCACCATACTCGCAACCTGAAATGAAAGAAGATGCGATGTAGGATGAAGTTTTTCCGTCAGACATGCCTCCGCCTGGACGCGAACCCACAACCTGAAATGGAAGGAGATGAAATTTCCCGTCAGACATACCTCCGCCGGGGCGCGAACCCACAACCTGAAATGGAAGGAGATGGAATTAAGAATGAAGTTTCCCGTCAGACATACCTCAACCATGGCGCCAACCCACAACCTGAAATGGAAGGAGATGGAATTAAGAATGAAGTTTCCCGTCAGACATACCTCAACCATGGCGCCAACCCACAACCTGAAATGGAAGGAGATGAAATTTCCCGTCAGACATACCTCCGCCGGGGCGCGCACCCACAACCTGAAAAGGAAGGAGATGAAATTAAGAATGAAGTTTCCCGTCAGACATACCTCAACCATGGCGCCAACCCACAACCTGAAAAGGAAGGAGATGGAATTAAGGATGAAGTTTCCCGTCAG
This sequence comes from Cyrtodaria siliqua, assembly GCA_037043455.1. Classification (NCBI taxonomy): domain Eukaryota; kingdom Metazoa; phylum Mollusca; class Bivalvia; order Adapedonta; family Hiatellidae; genus Cyrtodaria; species Cyrtodaria siliqua. The sequence goes on from JAWPHD010006753.1 coordinate 132,629, forward strand.
ACATACCTCCGCCGGGGCGCGCACCCACAACCTGAAATGGAAGGAGATCGAATTAAGGATGAAGTTTCGCGTCAGGCCGACCCCCGCCAGGGCGCGCACCCACAACCTGAAATGGAAGGAGATGCGATGTAGGATGAAGATTCCCGGTCAAACATGCCTCCGCCTGGGCGCGAACCCACAACCTGAAATGGAAGGAGATGCGACGGCGGATGAAGTATCCCGTCAGACATGCCGACGCCAGGGCGCGAACTCACAATCTGTAATGAAAGGAGATAGATGCAGGATGACGTTTCCCTCAAAACATGCCTATAAGGCCTACAGGTTAGCTTAAATCGAGTTCATGTGTACACAACCTCGAGACAGTGTAAATACAAGTACATCTCAACAAAAGGAAAACCCTAGCAATAAAGTCTACATCCAGCAATAAAGTCTACATCCAGAGGAATTAGCAAACGATACACGTGTATGTTGTAAATAAATACAAAAACCACATTAGATTAATTAGAATGACCTCAGGTTGTATCAGAATGTGTAAGAAATAACCACAGCAGCTGTAGATGTTCAGTAATATCCATATTATACCGCAGACAAAGGATGTTCAAACTCGCTTAAATAGTTTCGGAATAAAACTGAGCGAAGGAGTAATACACACTTTGAACAGCATATATATTATATGAGCGACTTTTTCCATGTATCGGAGTCTACCGAGCACGTTAAAACAACATAAGAATCCATTTGTTCGTAAAAGTAAAGTAGGTTCCTGGATTATTATATATTATTACCCTGTCTCTGAGGCTGCTCTAAATAACCTATAATGTCTTGATGAACCGTTAATCAGCATTCAGTTACATTATTTAATCGATTGTATTAAAATAACATTAATTTTCTCGTGTTTGCACCCTCAGAGGGAGACTATATGTTAAATATTACAATATAAAAAATATAGATTACATTACCTGTAACATTTCTATGAATTTGTGCACAAGAGTCGCAGCATGACAGCGCTAAATACGTGTTGTAGCAGTAGCGCTGATTGGCTGGTTCCTTGAACTGGACACACGCCAAGTGTAAATTGTCCGACACTATTCCTTGTCTGTCTCCCCATGGACATGCATCTGAAGGTTATAATAGCATAAATGAGCCTCCATGATCATTCCATAGTAAAGTACGTGAGAATGTTGACAGCCTGTTCAACTATTCCTACAAATAGTTCTTCAACTATATCCGAATACCGCGTCAAAGGTCAACGTTATTTTTACCCATTGCAATGGCATACCCTGTCTACTTTCACTTCTGAAATGTATATCAAAAACTGTCAAAAAAATGATGAGCCGCATTTTCAAATATCAACAACATGTCCAGAATACAGTTACTGTAATAGCCAAAAGATAACAGGAACCTGCATTAAACATTATTTTTAAGAAGAAAAAAAAGATTAGCACTCTTTACTACAGAGCAATAAGCGGAAACTGCACTAAATAATTACAGAAAAAAAGATGACTTCTCTTTAATAGAGAACTACTTTCGGATGTACCAGACGAGCACATCCAGCAGATTTAGTGTAGGCATAGAAACACACGGCGGTGTCGGTAGTCAACGGTGGTATTATGAGGACCATTTTACCCAAACTGTTTTGTATTGATGCCGTATACATTTTGTCATTTTGAAATTGCTTTATTACAAAAATAGGTATACAAGTCGAACAGGATATGTATCATTCACATAACACGCATGCAAGACAAACAACAATCACATAACACGCATGCAAGACAAACAACAAGCCACATAACACGCATGCAAGACAAACAACAATCACATAACACGCATGCAAGACAAACAACAATCACATAACACGTATGCAAGATAAACAAAAATCACATAACACGCATGCAAGAAAACAACAAGTACAAGGAAAATAGTAGCAACGTTTGCGACATCACAAACATAAACGGGTGGACAATAGGCATAGAGATGGAAAATTTACAAGATGTCTTTATGCTTAAATTATTCATTGACCCAATATCTGCAGTTTTAAACACAACACATAGACATATTTACCAGTTAGGAGTTTCTTTTTAATTTCATGTTTGTGTATTTACTTAAATTTAAAATAATGTATGCTTTTAATCATTTTACCTATATACGTTAAAATAAATTAATACTTCATTTTTCATTGTACGGGAACAGTATTACCTATCTGTGTGGTTGGCGTGCTATAAAACACCATTCATTCATTCTAAAAGTCAAACACAATACCTTAAATGTACACTAGAGTGAGAAAGAGTCGATTCTTACGAATGGCGGAAAGTATACAGCACTGGTTTACCCAGGAAAAAGTGGGTGGTCTGCCTCCACCAAAATTAACAAGAGGTCAATGACCTTGAAGCTCTACTGATTGATTTTGATTTCATGAAGTAGTCGCTACAGACTTGTTTTTTGAAAATCTATTTTTAACCGTGGCGGCCATCTTGAATTTCCGGCCGACCTGAAATTTTGCTAGGATCAATTAGACATTAAGAGCAACATTCCTGTGAAGTTTCATGAAAATCCGTCAAGTAGTTTCAGAGGAGTAGTCGCTACAAGTTTTCATTATATAACTCTATGTAAACAATGATGGCCGCTGGCAGCCATGTTTAACGTCAAATCAAAACGATTTTCGACAAGGACCAACATCATGTCATACTGATCATTTTAGAATAAGTCCCATATCAATATCTCGTATATTTTTGAAGAAGTAGTCGCTACAAACTTATTTATTTTAAATCTATTTTTAGCTGTGGCGGCCATCTTGAATTTCCGGCCGACCTGAAATTTTTCTAGGATCAACTAGACATCAAGAGCAACATTCCTGTGAAGTTTCATGAACATCCGTCAAGTAGTTTCAGAGGAGTAGTCGCTACAAGTTTTTACAATATAACTCTATGTAAACAAAGATGGCCGCTGGCAGCCATGTTTAACATTGAATCAAAACGATATTTGACAAGAATCAACATCATGTCATGCTGATCATTTTAGAAAAAGTCCCATATCAATATCACTTATAGTTTTCAAGAAGTAGTCGCTACAAACTTGTATTTTAAAACTCTATTTTTAGCTTTGGCGGCCATCTTGGATTTCACATCAACATGAATTTTTGCTAGGATCAACTAGACTTTATAGGCAACATTTCTGTAAAGTTTCATGAACATCCGTCAAGTAGTTTCAGAGGAGTAGTCGCTACAAGTTTTTACTATATAACTCTATGTAAACAAAGATGGCCGATGGCAGCCATGTTTAACGTTGAATCAAAACGATTTTTGACAAGGATCAACATCATGTCATGCTGATCATTTTAGAAAAAGACCCATATCAATATCACTTATAGTTTTCAAGAAGTAGTCGCTACAAACTTGTATTTTAAAACTCTATTTTTAGCTTTGGCGGCCATCTCGGATTTCACATCAACATGAATTTTTGCTAGGATCAACTAGACTTTATGGGCAACATTTCTGTAAAGTTTCATGAATATCCATCCAGCAGTTTCAGAGGAGTTGTCGCTACAAGTAAAAGTTTACGGACAGACGGACAGACGGACGGACGACGGACGCCGCACCACGGCATAAGCTCTGCTGATCTCTGATCAGTCGAGCTAAAAACAGGCCGTCATATATAGCCAGGCCGTCATATATAGCCAGGCCGTCATATATAGCATAAAACGTCCTGAAAATGACGTAAACATCATTCGACCAGTCATTCATTTTCGCCTTTTAATTTTTATAATGGTCAATATTTTACTCACCTGAAACAGTTGGTGCCTGGTTACTGTGTACACACTTCTGATCAACACACCACTGAAAGAGAAGTTCACTTATTAAAGGCGGAATAGGCTTATATAAACGTAAAATGAAACAGTTGACAAAGTATTTAGAAGCCTTATAACAGGAAATTAGACACTCAATCAATAAAACCTAATTATACTTTATAAAATATGCCAAAAAAAAAATATTCAATACGTGATGTGTAAACTGATGTACTGTAACGTTGTATCCCCTTGAATGCTGCGCTAAGCATAACTGATGTAGCGTGCAGGGCAAAATGTTTTATTCTGAGTATATAAACACAGAGTTAAAAACTCCACATAACGAGTAAATTTGAAATTTGTTATTGTATGCCCACTCCTATATAAAATAAGTATAAAAAGCATGGAACTTCAAATCAAAACTCCGTAACTGGTGCAATGTTGGAAACAAAGTTTGATGAAGAAATAACTTCATAATGATAAATATAGTGTTGTGATGCGTGTGTTGACGCGACTACAATATCTAAACCTTTTTGTTTCCGCATGTTGTCTTGTCGTCTGCTTTGTGTGATGGACATGAGTTTGTGTTGTTGGGATTAACACAATGTAGCTCAGCACACATCACGTCCTGGAGTACTTTCCCTGTGTATGAGGAAGCAGTCTGCAAGACAAATATTAAGTCATGCGGGAAAAATGCGTACAGAGAGAGATCCTTTCCCGTATTCCCAGCATATTTTTAATATCATGGATAACATTATAACTCGGGTTGGAATTTTCTATCTGAACCGAATACCCATGATAGATTCTTTTTCTTGCATATCAGAGATATGTTGTGCGTTGACGCCGTCAGATACTAACGTTTTGCATGTTTTCCTGCATACCGGATGTTGGTGCGCGCGTGACTTTATCTTTACCCATAAAGTTAAGACTTTCTTGCATACCTGACAAGGATATCCGTCATTTTACCGGGGCTAGATATTTCTATCTCACCCTAGGGTCGAGATAAAATTCACGCGCGCCAACATCCGGTATGCAGGAAAACATGCAACACGTCAGTAACTTGCGGCGTCAGCGCGCAACATGTCTCTGATATGCAAGAAAAATAAGCTATCATGGGTATTCGGTTCAGAAAGAGAATTCCAACCCTCGGTATAAGTGTTTTAATCGGAACCTCGGCAGAGCCTCGGTTCCGATAAAAACACTTTTACCACGGGATGGAATTTCCTATCTTCACCGGCTACCCATGAAAGATTTTTATATTCCATCCCCATGTAAAACGTGGATAGCATTATCTAAGAAACCTCTTTGTATTTTATATAATAGATCGTTGAACGAATCTTATTTTCCGGACATTTGGAAATTTGCAAACGTTATGCCACTTTTCAAAAGAGGTCTTACATATATTTCGACTAATTATAGACCGATCTCGCTGCTAAGCTGTGTAGGGAAAGTTTTTGAACGGGTCGTTTACAAGTTTATTTATAACCATTTACATATTAATAACTTATTTTTCAAAAATCAATCTGGTTTTCTCACAGGCCATTCGACAGTTCGTCAACTTATCGATATATATAATAATATTTGTCAAGCTTTTGACGCCAAACAATATACGTGTATTGTATTCGCAGATATCTCTAGAGCTTTTGATAGGGTATGGCATAAAGCGCTTTTATTTAAACTTAAGCAAAATGGAGTACATGGTAAATTACTTTCTTGAATTGAAAGTTATCTTAATAATAGAAGGCAACAAGTATTTGTCGGAAACGCGTATTCTGAAATTAAAAACATAACCGCGGGCGTTCCTCAAGGCTCTGTGCTCTGACCCCTTTTGTTTTTAATATATGTTAATGATATATCCGAAAATATGTTAAGCATAGCTCGTTTGTTTGCCGATGATAGTTCTTTTTCAGTATCCACTTCAAGAATTGATGATATGGAGGGTATCCTAAACCATGATTTAAACATTGTTTCAAATTGGTCAAAAACATGGTTAGTTCAGTTAAACGCCAGTAAAACTGAAGCATTATTTTTTTCAAAAAATGAACAGTGTCGGCCTAATCTTATTTTAGACAACACCCAGTTGTCGTTTGTCGTAAGGCATTAAATCAAATTTATTTATCGTATGTCCGTCCAATCTTAGAATATGCTGCTATTGTTTGGGATGGCTGCAGCGAATATGGAAAAAAAAAACTTGAAAATATACAGTATGAAGCTGCACGTATTGTGACCGGTCTTACCCGTTCGGTATCTATTGTTAATTTAATGAATGAAATAGGATGGTTAACTTTCTGTTGTATATAAAATGAAAAACGGAACAGTGCCTGAATACCTGGCAAATCTACTGCCAAGAACCGTAGCGGAAGAAACTCCATATCCCCTCAGGAACGCAGAAAAATTCTCGCAGACTTCAGTTAGAACCTCTATTTTTATTAATTAATTTATTCCATCAGCTATGAAACTCTGGAATGATTTACCTTTAGATATTAGAAATTCAGGCTCATTAAACACATTCAAAGATCAGCTTATGCGAATAATGTTTACTAATTCAAATGTTCCTAGTTTTTACTTTTCTGGTGAACGTTTTTTTTTCTGTTATGCATGCTAGGATAAGAAATTCATGTAGTAATCTCAATAATGATCTTTTTCAAAATCATTTACGCGAATCGCCTCAATGCATTTGCGGTCAGGGTAATGAATATGCAAATCATTTCTTCTTTGAATGTATGCAATTCAATGTTGAAAGGCTCGACCTCTTCCAGTCAACACGTTCGTTTCATCCTTTAAGCTCAAATACATTATTGTTTGGAAGGTTAGATCTTACAACACAAGAAAATGGTTTGATTTTTAATTCTGTTCAAAACTTTATTAGAGATAGTCATCGATTTACTTAAGTTTGCCATTACATTTTGTCTGTCTAATCAACCCGAGCAATGTTAAATGTGTTGCATTATTCTTTCTTCCACTTCTACTTTTTCTTTAATTTCTTTTTTTCTATTTTCTTATTATCTTAACATCTTCTACTACATATCATGTTGTAGTTAATCCAGTTTATTGATACGTGTTAATAGCAATTGCCATTCATTATATTTGTTAACACTACATTGTAGGGAAGGGCCGTAAGTAATGTGGGTAGAACTTGTGGCCCGACCCGATTGCATTGTACTTGTACATATATGGCAATAAAATATGTTTAAATCAATTAAGAAATATTTATTTAATGTGTTTTCCTATTATTAGATTCTTATTCAGATTATTATTTTTTTGCAAAAAAAACTCTGATGGTTTTCAAGAATGATTGCGAAAATGCATGTTTCTTGGACAAATTCATAATACGACATTAAAACCTAAATACATTTGTTGAGAAACTACGTGCTTCT